>AWUE01023100.1:0-39331 GCA_001974825.2 Corchorus olitorius
CCTCCACTCCCAGTCATAAACTCGTACTTAACTTGAGCTAATTTCACAGTTTATCTCTCTCTCTCTCTCTACTAACAGCTTTCTGACTTCTTCGTTAGTTTCTTTCGCATCCAAACATGCTTTACCCAAATCAGCGCCTTACATCTTGCCTCCATTGCAGATCGTCAAGAGCTTTGATTCAATTTCTGCATTTTGTTTACTTCTAGCTTCGATTTATTTTCACTAATTACTTTTCTCCCAATTCGAATTATTCTTGAAAACCCTAGCTTCTCAATCTCATGATCATCGTTGCTCTTCTGACAGAAATTTCGACGGGGATAATGCTAACCTTAGCTCATTAACCAGGTATATCCCAGCGATTTCTCCTAGTTTCCTTGAAATTTCACGTTTTTCAGTTGATATTATCCACTATAATTTTCACTGAATTGAATAGGTAGCGACAATGAGCGATAGACAACCTCCTTGCTCAACAATTTAATCATCGAAAGGCATCTTTTCGTTTAATTCACGATAAGTTCACTTGATCGACTTTTTTGTTTTTACTCCATCAGCAATTGACAGTGAATTTTTGTTATAAACTTTTAGTTGCTTCGGGTTCTGGTGAGTTTCATATGAAACTACACTTTTAACATTTAACGAAGCAGTGAAATTCATCTTCTTCTGCTTCTTGTTTTGATTTTGAAAATGTGAAATGAGAAATTTGTGACTTTGATTTCTGAAGGAGGTGGATGCTTCGATCATGCTTTTGGTCCTCACTGTACAAATTTGGTACGTCAAAAGTTGCTTTCTTTTAAATTAAAGTTCTTCTTTTGAAGCTTGATGCTTAAATGCTTTGTAGTTTTTGTAAATGGAAATTTGTAATTCTGATTTTGAAATAGAACCTTAGTATGGAGAAGTCAATCGTGCTAATGATAAATTTAATATTTGAAGCTATAATTTTTATGATAATTGATATTTAAATGCTATCCTTCTGTCTATTAGTCATTTCCATTTTATATATTAAAAATATTCCTAAATTAAAGCCATAATTGTTATATATATTTCTTCCTCCTAAAATTGCATGTTGAAGTGTATTAGTACTTTCTTTTGACCTTTTCCATAGTAAGTATAGATATGAGCAGCAAAAAAAGAAGAATCAACCAGTGTTTTCGTCTTTCTCATAATTTTTGGACCTGATTCAATTGTGAATTATTGTAATGGCAGGAAAGAAAACTTGTTGCTGCGATCAAAGAACTGCTAAAACTGGAAATGAGGTATCTTTTGAGTTTTAATTTCATTGCATTTATGCTTGCTTTTAGAGTCTCAAGTGTCAGACTTAATCTACCTCGAGGACTTCAAACTGTTTAATATTTTCTCATATGACATTATTTGAATCTTGTTTTTTCATTCGATAAATTCAGCTGCACACCAGGCCATTTGCCATATATGTTTGGTTTTAAATTATTCTTTTTATGAAGTTTTTATGTTCTCTTTGTTTTTAGGATTTCAAGAGCTAAATTAAAATTTTGAAAGGTTCATGTTTTATTTCTACTGTTAATTGTGTGTTTTTCCTCAATATCTCTAGGTGGTAGAGGTTATTCTGCAGCATTTAAATTCTTTTTCCCTTATTGTACAACCTTCCACCAGTTAACATAGTAATTCTTTTAAAGTCTTTAGGCCGAGGGGGAAAGCTCATAGGATTCACAAAGGAAGGGTAAGTTTGTAAGGTTTAAGTCTTTAGTAAATATTTTATATAATAACGTATTGAAGTTCACGCTATCTTTCTTAAGATGCAGAGGAGGGAGAACAATTTGGAGTATGTGAAGAGGGTCCAATCCTGGCAAATCAGATCTCTGTAAGTTTCCTTTCCATAATTTCAATGCCATATATCCTTAGTGTTGTGTTTTTGGAGGTACAGTGCATTCTCTTATTAACAAATGATATTATTAATGATTCTCTTAGCTATATCTTTTTATCATTTTTTTGGGTGGTTCAAGGTTATCAACTTAAATGCAGGTAATTGATGGATGAATGAGGTAACTTCTTTGTCTTTTTGTCTTCTTTGTCATTTCGGGTGAGAGTTCTTGTAGTTGCCGAACCATGAACTTTCATTACAATTGTATTAGATTGATGGTTTGATTCTTTAGAGGTTTTTATCATATGAATAGACATCAATTATCGAAGAGGTTCTTAGCCTCTGAAGTCTGGCATCTAGATCTTTTCTATTTCTCCTTGCCCACCAAATCATTCTTATATTGAGTTAAAATGTTTGTCCTTTTGTATGATTAAATCTTTTAGATTTTTTCTTCATATGTTTGTAAATTTAATATATATATTGTAAATTCATCTGTGGATAACTAGGGTGACAATCGAAAATTTAGGAATGCTAACACTTTGAGGCTAATATAGCTGCGTTGAAGGTTTGCACTAGTGATCATTCATATATTGTTAGGCCTGTATGATTCTTTTTCAGTATTCTTTATGTGAATTTTCTCTCTGTTTTCTATCATCATTTTTCCCTTTATTGAAGTGAATAGCCAGCTTTAGGTAGGTTGTGTTAAATTACTTTTCTTTGTGCATATTGGAAGTAAATTATATGGTTGCTGATAAGAAAATTTGGATTTCTATATATTTGATATTGAAGATGACTTCACTTTTGTAATGTAGGGAATGGATATGATTTTGAATTTTTGGTTTGCTGCAACAGTGAAAAGATATGGTGATAAATACCAGGTTCATTCAATAGTGAAAGGTTTGCACCTGTGATGATTCAATCAACTGAGTCCCGTTTGTTTTTTAAGTGGTTAATCTTTCTTATATCTTCTGATCTAGTATATGGTTTAGGTTTTTTATTTTACCCTTCAAATTCAGTTCTTAAGATTAAAACTACTGTGTTATTTTGTTGTGTGACAGTGTGGAATACAACGTGTCCTATGTATACCACTCTTTGTGTGCTTACTTCGACAGAGACAACGTTGCTCTCAAGAGTTTAGCCAAGTAAGAACTCAAAAACAAGACCCTCTTCAGAACTTTCTCTAATGTTGTAATTTGTATGATATGAAGCATAGTTAACTGATCTTTGGCTTTGCTGTTATCAATCAGATTTTCTGTAACAGTGCCAAATAATGTGTTCTAATGAACTATTATTCTTATTTTCTTCCTAATTTATTTAGGATAGAATGCTTTAATGAGTATTGTATGGCTTGTTACAGTAATGTAATCTAACTGTTTGAGATTTTAGAGAATTTCACAATTATATTATATAGAAAAAGGGTTTCATTATTATTATTATTTTTAATTATCATTACCTTTTAGAAGCATTTCAATATTGTATTTAGTTTATACCATTGTGTTTCTATAAATGACTTTTGGAAACACTTTTAATATGTTATAATTTACATGTTTTGGTCACAATTCTGAAATGTTTTCAAAAGGTCTGTGCGCTTCTATAAATGACCTTTAGAAGCACTTAAATATGTTGTATATAATATAATTTGACAACACTTTGAAAGATGTTTTAAAAGGGTGTATAAGTGTAGCTATACATCATAATTAACAACATTTTTCAAAGTAATGCTACATACCTATATAAGTGTTTTTATAGAGAAAAGGCGACGGGGGCAGATAAAACACATCTAAAAGTGCTGCCTTTACTCTTTAAAAACGCTTGTTGTGCATTTTACAACATAATGCAAGTGTTGTTAAAGGCCTTAATTGGTGTAGTGTTAGTTGTTTATTTTTTTGAGTTTTTTTTTTTTGCATATTTAAAAAGATTGGGATATGGTGTATTTATGAACGTGCTGTAGGTTTTCAGTTTTATGAAATCATAATGGTTAATATTGAAGTTCAATGATGCCGCAGCACTGACTCCAATTTTGAGCCTCATCATCCAATGAATCTTTTCTGTCAATTGACATAGGTCTTGGATTTTGTATTTAGGACTGTGACCTTCTCAAGCTTCTCAAACAGAGTCCTGAGCCTATTTGCTCCAAATGAACCTTAAGAAATTAGAATAGGTCCGTTAGAATTTGATAAAGTGCAGTATAATATTCCTGCAATTTATTTTTCATTCGCATTTATAGTTTAAATGGGGTGATGTGAGAGGGGGTAGGCTCTTATTTGTTTGCTGTCAGGGAGCTTTTCCACGTATTTAACTTTCTCGATCAGTTGACATGTCTTGCGAGCTGGCTTTCATCTATCAGATTTTGTTGTTTCAAAATGCAGGTTATAATGGCTCCCTGTTTTTCCATACATTCTTCTTAAGAATCGACAATTTTTGCATACTTTGTTCATGTTATTGTATATATCCATATTGAGATTACCTTGATGCGTCACCTTCAGTGTCCCCTCTAATCTGATTTAACCCATTGAGATGCACAGTCAAAACAGATTGAGAAACTTCTATACGTTAACCTATAGTGATTTAGGTTTTCTTTTATGGGTTAGAAAGTGTTCTTTTTGCTCCTGTTCATTAATTACTGATCTTATGTTGATGAAGTTGTCACATTCAAAGTAGAGGGTGAGGTAGTCCAGTTCCAAACTAAATAAAGATGCTTTGATGACTGTTGCAGGGGTTGCATTTATGGAATAAAGTGAGACCCTTCTGGTTATAATAGCACTAGCCATGGCAATGCAAAACCTCGAATCAAGTACGATTCTTGCCTCTATACTTTATTGATTTAGCATGAATGTCTGGTCAGAACCATACCTCAATTGCTTGCCTTTTTTTGCAGCCTAGATATTTCCCTCATCATTCGGCATGCTGCATTTAAGTTACAACCTATTGTCTTTGGACTTCTGGCTAAGGACTAACTAGTGAAGAAACGTTTTTTAGTGTATCTTGAGTCTATGTAATCAGTCTATGTCCAGGATTACACTGGAAAATCTTTCGTTTTGACCCTCGAGAACCTCAACCAAATCTTCTTACTGCAGAGATACGCAAGCATCATACTGGATCTTCACACACTCTTGTGGAGACTAGACATACTGAGATCAACTTTACAACCTAGATGCAAGGTGAGTCTTCTGCTGATGAGACTACGCACATTTTGGCACTCCACTGTTATGTTTTGCTCGGTGATGAACTCAACGACTCTTGGTGAAGTATATCAGTTCATCCTTTGTGTACATGGATGATTATCTTTTCAAGAGCCACAATCGTTTTATCAATTGTACTAGACAAAGATCCTGGACATTATTTTTATCTTTCCCGCTAAGCTATTCAATCGTTATAGGTCCATTTTACAGATCCAATATTAAAACACTTTGTTATCTTTAGTAATTATTTCTACCCTATCTTACCCTATAAATGATTCGATTGAATGGATTGTAATATATTTTTATTAGTTGTTTGATTTGTTCCCCATTCTATATATCAATATGATTAATCATTTCAGTTTCTTCCCTCGATTCGTTTATTGATCCAACCATTAAATTTTCCTATTTCATCTTTGTTGTTTATATTGCATTCTTTGATTGTTGATGTCTTTTCCACCACTCACGCGTGTGTGCCATTTTTAATCCTTCTGCTTACGAGTTAAACCACGTCTTTTATGATTGCTCCTTTAACTTTTAACCCCAATAATAAAAGTCATTTTTAGTTTCACTTCTCCATTTAGTCAATTCCATTCCCATGTTTTGCGCTTGATTTAGGTTTTCTTTCCTCAACATGTCCATTGATTCCATCTTTCACTGTTCACAATCAAAAGCACTGTGGAGGGTGTCAGCTCACAGAAGACGTATCCATTAACAACTCTTCAAATTTGTGGATTCTGTTACTATTTCCAAATCCACTATATCTTCTCTCCTCTGTTCCTAATCTTTTTTCCCCGTACTGTTGCTTCTGCTCCACCGTCCTCTCACCTTACGGCATGGCTGTTTTTCCTTTTCTTTTTTTTCCACGGAACGTGGGTTTTTTTCCACTTATAAAAAGGTTTGTTCTGGATGCTCCAAGTGCATACCATTTTCTGATCTACAACATCCTTCGACTTTGAATATTCTCTCTTTGGTTTATGACTTTTTGTTCTGCATATCTTCATTCGAATATTCCCTACTTTACTTCTATCTCAATATCTCCCTTATTGTTATCGATTATCTCATGTTTTTTATTCCTTCTGACTTCCTTTTATTTGATTCCTCCTAGAGCATTCAATTGGGTTTTGATGTTACCACTGAGTCTGGCCTTTAGTTACCCTTTTATTGCTGCTCTACCCTTTTCCTATACTTCACTTCTCCTTCACTTTTGTTCATTGCAAATGCATTGCATATCGTTCTTTGATTTCCAACTCTTGGTTCCTTCACTATGATTGATTATTTCCCTTTTTTTTGACATCTTCATCAGCTTGCTGGACATCTATGGCAGGAGAAGCATCTACTCAACAGGTTGCCCCTATCTTGCCTTTTTGTTTAACCTCTCATTGCTTTCTGACAACTTATAATTTTTATCGATAGTAACTGTAAATATACTGTAAATATCCACTCCAGTATGTCCACTGTCATTTGACATCCTAAGACTGACAGTGTCCTTCTTATTTTATTTAGGTCTTGCCCACCTCCAAGACCCACTTAGCGCAGCTGAAAGATGGTGGCCAGCGTGGCTATATTGTCGTCAAGATTGTTCGCCTGTGGGATTGTATTATTCCACCTTCTAATACTTTCACAGGCATTGATTTCTTGGCTGTGGATTCTAAGGCATGTCTTCTGCAACTGACTTCTTTTCACACTTATAGACTATCACATTAACTATCAGTTGGCTGACCTTTTCTTTCAAACAGGGCTTTGCCATGCATGGAACTATTCCAAGTGATTTGGCCGATGATTTTCGGTCCCTGTTCAAGGAGGGAAAGATCTATAAAATCAGGATCTTTGAAGTTGGGCCTCGAATGAAGAAAACCCATATTGTAGTTCCTTTGGAGACTCTTCTTTTTTTCAACGTTTCGACCATGCTTGATGAAGTTACTGATTATATCGAAAGGATCCCTGGCTTTTATTTTAACTTTGCCTCATATGATCAGGTGATGCAGAGAAATGAGAAAACTTACCACATGACAGGTTGGTCCTAATTCATATTTACCTGGTTACCTAGGAAAATCAATAGTCTCTTTAAAGATGTTTTCTCTTTGTGTTCTAGATCTCATTGGGATTCTTCAAGGTGCAACTGATGTTAAACCAATTGTTCTTTCGAACAATCGAGGATCAGTCGATAAGCGAGATATATTTTTTATTCTTCTCAGGTTGGTCTTGTCAGTTGGTGTCATGTATTCCTGAGTTAGTCCTATAAGATATTAACATTCAAATACCAAGATCCATGTAAATTGTGCTTTTAACCTGGTCTTTGGGAATATGACAGTGGAGAAAAGCTCAAAATTACACTATGGGATCCGAAGCTGATGGATCTGAATATAACCGATGTGATACGCTTGGGCTACAAGCCTGTATTAGCACTCGGTAGGATTTATATCAAAGACAATCAAGGAGGTTTGAACCATTTTCTATTATTCCTACAACTCAAAATTTCCTATTTATTGCACGTTTCTGTATTTAAGGACTAAATTAATTTATTCATTGTTCTATCTATTCTGCCTTTAGGAAATAAGCAGTTTAATAGCTGTTCTGGGACCAAATTTTACCTTGACCCTCAGATCCCTCAGGCAGCTGAAGTAAGAGCCAAGTTTCCTGTTGACGGACGTCCAATTGAACTTATTTCCAGTGCTGATGCAGATGCCAATCAAGAATATACCTATCCGGATGCTGTTGAGAAAACAATTCAGGATTTGTTGTACATGAATTCAGCAGTCATCAAAGTTTACTCTTATGCTCATATGTTGAAAGCTAATTTGTTGAACCCATCACTTTTGTTCTTGACATGATTGGCCTCATTGTTTGCGTTTTGTGGTTTTTTAGGGTCTTAAGTTTAAGGTCAGAGGTAAGGTTCTGCAGTTTCAAACAAAACAAGGCTGGTACTATACATCATGCAGGGATTGCACCTATGGAGTTAAGCCAACTCCATCTGGTTACCGTTGTGATAACGGCCATGGGATCACACCCAAAAAAATGAGGTTAACTATATTCTCTTATTTCTAGGATTTGCTTCATTATTATGTTTTATGTATTTAGCCTTATCATTATTATGTTTTCTGATACAATGTTCTTTCTCATTGTTTTTTGGTTATAGCTTGAGGGTTTCTTTGATCATCATTGATGGTCCTTTCAAACTACAAACAATTTTTTTGGTAATCTTGCTCAGCGGCTTACTGGTGTTGAATTTGAAGATTTGACTATTGCTGAGAAGCTAGACACAAAGAATATTCCTGCTATAGCTAACAAGATTCTGAACAAGGAGTTTGAATTTATCTTGGGCATCTCTGATCAAACTTACACTTCTGGCCTTAACTTCAAGATATTTCGTTTCACTCCACTTGCTGACGAGATAGAGGCTCTTAGTGGAAGTAAGATGGATAAGAAAGATTCATCTCATACTGATGTTATCCAAGAAGTCCAGACTGAAGTTATCTGCACTCCTCATGCTGAGATTTCTCCCTGTGGAACCGAGACCTCACTTGCAGCCACCCATATTGATGAGCTTAATGTTTCTGGTGTCAAGCCCACTCAGTCTGCTGCAAAGAAGATGAAAACATGGTGAGTTTCTGTGTTTGCATTATTGTTTTTGCTTTCAATTCGTTTTCGTAACCGACTCACTCTTTCTCTTTATTGCTTAATAACAGTGCGAGGAAAATCAACTTCAAGTGATTTGATTGTCACTAGAATCTGCGTCCACGATGGACCTTGCTCAAGTTAGGCTTGCTAGACTATTTAGTATGTTGATAAGTACTCTTATGTAATAGACTTTTGAACATCAATCGTATATATACAAACACATGGTCATCTTTGCTTCTGTGTGTGTATATATAAGATGTTAATTATTAAGATGTCAATATGACATTTTATTTGTTAATTTTTATATGTGTATCTTATGTAATGATGCCCTGTCAGTCACTAGGCTTATAGTGCTCCTCTTCTATGCAATCAAATTTCGTTTGTGTTGTGTTATTTGATCTAAGTTATATTTTATCGAATCTCCTTCAGTTAATTCTCTTCTGTGTTTACAAAACCTAACTTGAGGCAATTTGTTCATTATTATGGATTTGCAAAAATAACCTCCAACCCCAAAAGACCTTCATAGTAACTTAATATCATGTAGGTTTGCCTACCTCGGTTTTCATAAAGATGAAAATCTATATTGCTCTTATTATACAAGCCATTGTCTATTTAGAAATGATATGATCCTTTCAATATATGCTATTTTGAATTCAATTAGAGTTTGTTAGCCCTTATAACTTTTTAGTTCAATTAATCAATTTCGTTTACTTTGTTCCATGGATATATTTTCCTAAAGAATCAGATATTTTGATCTTATAGTAAACACTCCATCTTATCCACACCCTTTTAAATAAAATTTTTATTTGAGAGACTTTATCATTCAAATGTTTCTTTTTTCCTCCTTCTTCCTTGAATCAATATTATGATTAAGTGTACTTTCGGTGATAAACAAATCTAACACTAGGAAGTTTTGACTTATTCTTTTGCCCTAAGAACCACAAAGTAATTGATTTGAATACAAAAATTATTTTATTCTTATTGTGCCATGGGAACGGGTATTTGGAATTGTAAATTATCCTTTTAAACCTTGCTTTTCTCCCTATATATAAATCTTTATAAGTATCATATCCCAACTGTCAAAACAAATTAAATGGTCGCTGATACACGATTAATATAATTATTTGTTTTCTTTTCTTTCTTTTCTGTTGAATTCATATAGTCAATATATCTAAGGATTATATATATAATATATATATATATATTATATTTGAGCCGGTATCAAAAAGGATCCACAAAGTCGCGCCAAACAGGGAGAGCAGGTTAGAACTGAAAAGGAGAAAAGCATAGCAGTCCCTAAATTAAGGAGGAAACCAAGAAGGAAACAACTCTCTTTTTCCCTTGATTTTATACTTGTTCCTACCCACTCTGCATCTCCCTTTATTTCTCTCGCTTCACCACCCAATTAAACTTTTCATCGCCTATACCAGGGATTTTTGAGTGCTTCACTTGGGTTGAGATTTTCTCCGTTCTCCAACTGTGCGAGAATTCCGTTTTCCTTCATCTTCAGCGCTATCTGATCATCGCAACTTTGTGACTCGGTTTGTTTCCTTTCGTCCTTTTTCCCTTACTCATCTGAGATTAATCTATGTTTGGACCTTTGCACATGGGGAAACCTACTGCTTTGGTTATATTTGTTTTCCATATTTTGGGGAGGGAAGTTTTTAGCCAGTCTCAGACTCATAATAGTTCATCATAATAACTAAAAACAGGGGTCTGATATAATAAAAATGGCAATGGCCTTTTTTCCTTCAAAAATGATCATTGAATCGTTAGAAGCATTTTAATAATTCTGATTTTCGTGTTCAATGAGCTAAAACTATTTGAAATTATATTAATCTTTGGTTATCAACAATCACGCGATCTATTGATCCCATAATAATCAGATAATTTAAGCATCAAAAGGAAAAAAAAAACATGTATATACTTCCATTAACTATGGTTCAATAAAGTTTCTTCACTATATTGTTTAATTTATTAATTAATTTAGGTTTCAAGGAAGAATCATTGCATGCATTAGTTGGAATATGTGTTAGTTGTCTGAATATCCGAAACCATAATGAATAATTTGAAGAGCTCAAAACACCAAAAGGGTTGAGCTTTTGATGGGGATTTTGGGTGGCCTACGCCACCTCATGAGACTCACTAAAATTAGCTGATTTGATGATATGGGAAATTATATATGCTCTGTTTTGAAGAGTCATAATGCTTTCTAAAAAGCTTAGATTCGTGAGAGATTAATGTCCTTTGAGCTTAGATGGAGAGCTTTTTCCTTATGAAAATTGGAAATAGGAGGACGGTGGATGGGGTTTTTTTTACATAGACAGTAGATTAAAGGGTATGTAAAAACTAAGGAAATTGTTTTGGTTTCGTGGGGCAAACATTTGTGGTTCCATTGATACTTCTCATGGAATCTCATCACATGCATCTTGCTTCATTTATGACTTCAAAGCAATTGCCTTCCAAATCTGGATTCCTACCATTGTTTTCGGCCTACCATATCTTGAATGGTTAGTATTATTATTATGCTTCAGTAAATCAACCAGTTTGGGTTTTTGTGTGGGTGAACTTATGTGGGTTCTTGTTTTATGTATGATGTCCCTGTGGCCTTTTAGTGCATGTTGTTTACCTGCAATATCCTGCAGTTTTATATCATCACAGTGTAAGATTCATATTATATAATGGTGCAGACCAAGATGAGTTATGAATGCAAGCTTGAGGAATTGTGCGATGGTAGCCAACAATGTTTTGTTGTTGTTAGAATACTTCGCCTGTGGGATTGTATAATTCCACCTCTCAATGATTTCCTTGGAATGGATTTCCTCGCTGTTGACTCTGAGGTATTCCATTTAATTTCTCTGCTGGCTACTTTACTCATTTGCTTGTGTAATTTCCAGGTTTTTGAGCCTTATGATATTTAACTTACAGGGTTTTGCAATGCATGGTTGTATCCCCCTTGATGTTACCGATGTTTTTTGTGGAAAATTATTAGAGGGGTCCATGTATCAAATCTCAACTTTTGAAGTTAGGCCAAGAGGAAAAAAAACCCACCTAGCAGTCGCTTATGATCACCTACTCTACTTTAATATCTCAACTGTAGTCAAGCAGATTACTTACCATGCAACTTCAATCCCTCATCACCATTTTTCCTTTGCATCGTACACTGATATCATGTCTAGCTCTCATAATATGTTCTACCTCACAGGTGCTTTGCTGGTTTGATCTCTTTACCAAATTGTGTTATCTTCACCAAAATTCATCTACTCACAAGTTTTTTCGGTGCTGCAGATGTCATTGGGATGCTTGATGTTATCACAGATGTTGTGCCTGTGGTGCTTTGCAACAATAGAGGCACCATTTTTAAGAGAGAAATTTTTCTTACCCTCCTTAGGTACGATCATTGCATTACTCATAAATAATATTTTGGAGGAGACATTTGAATTTTTTTATTCATCCCTTATGATTTTTCATCTCTATAAGTTTTTCAGCTAATTTCCTCTGTATTTTTTCTCATTAATATATATAGTGGAAATCAAATAAACATAAGTATCTGGGATCCTAAAACACATGATCTTGATATTGACGCCATCATTAAACTTACATATAAGCCCATCGTTTCAGTTTCCGGTCTGTCCATCAAACATTGCCGAGGTCTCCTAATCAGACTCTAATTTTTTTAACTCCTCTTAAGGATGCATCTTAGATTGCAAGTCTATTCATCTAACCTTCTTTCCTTGTGGATCCACATAACCCTGCAGATTTCATTCATATAAACAGTTGTTCAGCTACAAAATTTCATCTTCAACCTGATATCAGTAAAACAAAGGAACTGAGAAACAGGTATTTGGTACTTCTATTTGTCCAGTGTGCGGTGAAGATTATATCCATATGTGAGATCATAGTTATCTCCATATACTAACCCTTGACAACTGATTCTTGCAACAAGTTCCCTTATGATGGTCATATGGTTGAATTTAAATCCACCAAGGATTTTTGCCCTGTTCAAGATTTTGGCTATGTTCATGCCAGACAATAATCTATCGAAGCCCTACTCTACATGAATCCATATATTATCAAGGTTTGTGTACATCTCCACATCCAATTACCTCTCCACAATGTCATGTTCGAATTAACTCGCTGTCTTTTTATAGGGACTTAGATTTAGAGTTATTGGCCGGATTATACGATTCCAAGAAAAACAAGGGTGGTATTATCACTCCTGCGGAAGCTGCAATTGCGGAGTTAAACATGATAATACTGGCTTTTACTGTCTAAAACATGGCTACACAGACCCGCAACTGCAGTTAAGATACCTACACATTTGTTTTAACTCTCCCCTACTTTCTTGTGGTCTCATCATGTGTTTCCTTCCCTGTCTCCCTCTTGGTTTTGCTGTTAGTAATTCCCCATTCTTATCACAGCCTCAAGATATCACTCATCATTGAGCATGGGGGTTTTAGACTGCAAACGATTGTCTTCGGAGATCTTGCTTCCAGATTGACTGGATTTGATATGACCACAATTGACCTTGCTGAGAGGCAGAATTTCAGGAAGATACCCTCTGTGGCAACCGAGAAAGTTGGACAAAATTATGAGTTTATTTTGGGGGTTCTTAATCAGTCTTACAGCTCCCAATTGGTTTTTAAGATATACCGATTCATACCTGCTAATTCTGATTATATCGAACACGACAATTAGGTTTAATTACGTGAAGTTAATGTTTAAAATATTGTTAGGTGCAGACAAAATTAATTTTGTTGTCAATGGAGCTTTGTGATCAGCTAAGGTTATTATTCCACTTGTGGCACTATTGTCTTTGAGTTACCGCTTATGCCTTTATTTATTTTAGGAAAGGGATGACTTGGGTATAAGTACAGAATATAAGAGAGTTACTTCAACTCCTTATATATCTGCCAAGGAAAAAAAAACCCTCCTTATATACACCAAAAAAAATTCCCTTTTTATTAATGGATTTGGGTCTATTACCCAATGGCCCAATCCATACAAAATTGTGGGCTCTAAGACCTTTTTTAGGGTCTGTTATCTCCAATGGCCCAATCCCTTCTAACAGACAAGTTGATGGAACCAAATGCTAATAATGTCATTCATGTCCCACTTACAAGAAAAGGAAAGAAAGGTCTAATAACTGCAAATGACCGCAATTAGAGGATATATAACCACAAAAAATCTTGGCTCCAAAACAACCAGGATTTTTGTTTGCTGACCCTAACTAATTCGGTTCGGTCCATCAGACCTTTTTTCCTTGCAAACTAATTTTCAGACTAATATGAAATCACACCGATTGATTTTATAAATCAATACCCAGTTCCATTCCCTTATTTCTATTCACAATTTTTTCCCTCACTCTTATTTAGAGTAAAATACGCCGGTGATTCCCTCGATTGCTTCGATCACTATTTCTTTTCTTCATAGATTAGATCTTCTCAGATATCACATAGTACAACACTGTTTTCCTACCAACCATATTTCTTCCTTAGATTCGATATGCATCTCCTTTCACCTCCAACTATTCACACCCATTCTTTCTGCAAGTAGCCTATTGTAACTTGCCTATAAAAACCTCTTCCCTTCTTTTGATTGAAGCATCAATCTCTCATCAATTATCAATCGTTTGCAACTCTCAATCATCTCAAATCGGTGAGTTCTTTGCCATTACTCAGTTAATTTTTTTTTTCACCTCATACTGTTTTTATTTCTTTTATGCAATTATAAGTTCCTACCAGTTACGGTTGATTATATGGCTTCTTTGATTTCAAGGAACACTGTGGGCGATAAATGCATCTTTTCTTTTTTTTGGACTGGACTACTCTCTTGATGTCAGTTCTGTGTTAATATCATCTTCTATCTTTTTTGGACTAAAGTACTTTCTTGATGTCGGTTTTGTGTTAATATCACGAATGAATATGGTATGTTCATAAAAACAATGGTTACGTGCTTTATGATATCAATACTTAATTAGAGAGCAGCATTTTGTTTGTGTGATCCATACATGCTTATATTTCTCAGTTGCAAAGAATGAGGACTGCTCCCTTGCCTTGAATAATTTTTTGTTGATGTCTTTGGTTGATGTTAATTCTTATTTTAATATTGGGAATAATTACCATGAAATTGGTCTCTGTGAAGGTAATTACTGCATAGTTTCTGACTCCAGCGTTGCACTTTTTACACTACCAATGCCTCCAGTAACTTGTTGATTGCAGTGTTTCCTTTTCTTTACCCTCTTGAAATTCATGAGCATGGCTTATCAGGAAGTATCATGTTCCATTTAAATTCCTCTAGGTATGATGCATCTCAACCTAATTGAGTTACTAAATTTTATTGTATTTTGGTTTATATTGGATTGAGTTTTCTTAGTGATCTCTCAGAAGTTTAGATTGGTCAGAAATTTATGTCATTTGACCTTAAAGGGAGACGCTTTATCCTTGTGAGAATTGGGAGATGGGGTATTTATACATAAAGAGGAGATCAAAGGGTAGGTAAATGGTCAAGAAATATTATTATGATTAAAGTAGCATGTATATATATGAACAGGAAACAATAGACTGTCATGGGTATGTTTTGGTTTGGTGAGGTGACATTTGTGGTTCCATTCATATTTGTGATGGAATTTAATTCCATGCACTATTTCCGGGTTGATGTTGAATTGCGTTTTCTTGATGATTTATGTGAAGTTTAGATTGGTCAGAAATTTGTGTCATTTCATCTTAAATGGAGAGGCTTTATCCTTATGAGATTTGGGAGATTGGGTATTTATACATAGATAGGAGATCAGAGGGTATGAAAAATGTAAGGAAATTGTTGACTATCAAATATTTATGATTAAAACAACATGTATATATATCAAGTGGAAATTATAAACTGTCATGGGTATGTTTTGGTTTGCTGGGGTCACATTTGTGGTTCCATTCATATTTGGAAACGAATTTCATTGTTCTTATAAGATAAATAATTTCTCTTCATTAAATCTTCTTGGTAATTTCATAAGTGCTTTCCTCTCTTTTTGTTCTTATAAGAAAAAATAATTTCCCTTGATTAAATCCTCTTCTTACTTATTTTTCCTTACAACTCGCTGTCTTTTTAGACTATGTATTTCTTTTCGATTGTTCGATCTTACTTCTCGATAGTATATCCATTAATTTCACTGTTGTCCTCTTTCTGTGTTCATCAACTACCTTTGGTTCACTCAACAGTGTGTCTTTCACTTCATTTTGTTCTTCTCCATGTTTTGACGTTTTTTAATCCAATTGCATTGATTGGCTTATTCTTAACAATCAAGCCTTTTATTTGCAGCTAAATATGACTGATATGCCGCCTCTACAAACCCTCGATGATAATGCGCAGATCTTGATCAAGACACTGGTCAAACAACTCAAAATCAATTATCCTTACACAGGCATTGACTACAACTCTGAGATACAGGGCAATGGAGTCTTTTATGAAGCGATCAAGAGTTTAATTACAATATGGCTATGCAAGTGTGCTCCTGGGACTGAGCATCTTATTATTAAGTGGCTGAAAATTGGTGCCGCTGATCTTCCTAATCCTGAAGAGGCCATAAAGAAGCTTCAACATGATCACATTATGGGTGAGCTTCATGCAAGAGGGTTGGCTGATTTCAGTGTCCCACAATTCACTCTGAGGACAGAACCTCTAAAATTGCAAAGGGTCCCTTATGAACAAAAACTACCACGCTTAACCTTACAGGGAAACACACAACAGCTACTCCTGATCACAAGCCCACCAATCCTACGCCCAATACTCAAACTGAGTTTTAGGCCTGATTTCCTACAGGGATTCTGCCTTCATCATATAGAGTTCATATCAGCAGCCGATGCAGAAAAATCAACTTCAGGAGGTTGCTAGCCTTGTCCAGGATCAATTGTCAAATATGGATTACCCCAATCGAAGTCCTTTCGCTTCCTTATCTACAATGCAAAGGGAGCAGCAGATCCAGAGATCATTCACGAGGTTGATGAGCACTCTGTTGTCAATGACGTTGATTTTGTCATTGTAACAGAAACAAGGCTCTCTGGTGCCAGGAGCAAGCATGTACGTGATTCAATGAACTTTAATCGATCTGAATCGGTTGATCCCCTTGGTTTTTCTGGAGGTATATGGCTTCTTTGGAGTACAAACATGGTGGAATTCGAAATCATGAGCAAGATTGGGACTGAACTCAAAGCCTCTATGAAGGTTTTTGAACCACAGGATCCCACTCAATCTCCAATTGATTATTGAGAGTGTTTTATGGCTCTGACTATGAAGTTGAGACCGTCTTACCTTTATATCTGCCCCTTTTGTTGTACTGGCTGACATCGATGTCTACAAATTATCCTTTTGCCTCTATCGAGGATCTTTTATTTGTTAGTATTTTCTTTCTTAATCTTTCTAATGTAAGCGAGTAAGCTTCCTTTTGTATTGTTATTATCATATCAATATGAACTAATGGCAGAATATAATGATGATCAGTGTTGGAAGTATTTCATCGTCTATGTTAGGGCTTAGTATAATATCATTCCCCCCATTAATTCTCTTTGATATATACCAGCTACTTCTTCTCCTTCCCTCTTATCTCATCTTCTTCATATTTCTTCTCTCTCTACAGAAATCTCCTTTATTATCCCCTTCAAAATTCCTTCGATTGACGGTTGTTGCTCCTTTCTGGGTTTGGTGTTTTTTGTTTTCTCGAATTTTTCATTTTTATTCCCTAATTCTTTTGTGGGTTTACTTTTTGATATACATATAGAGTTGGTCGCTCCTGGAGTCCAATAATATCCAGATAGTTATTTGCACTACCCATGGTGAATTTTCTACCAAAACAACTATAGATATTGACCTCTTTGGCCTTTGTCTAAATTTATCAAATTACAAAATAAGGAACAATTATATATTTACTAAACGCCTTGCATTGGATCAACAAATTAATCGGTTTTACCAACTCAAAATACATTCACTCTTGCATCTTCTTGAATCCAAACCCACCTCACATAAATGAAACAATTTTTTTTTAGTTGGATCAGACCCAATATGTTGGGCTGTAATAGCCCATACGAAAAGGCCGCTGACGATATTTTCCAATATAAATAAACAAAAACAAAGCGAACCTCTTTATTTCAAAGTGAACATCAACAACTCTTTAGGTTTGAAACACAGAACCTACCGCCGCTTCCAACCAACAGTGAGAGAGATTATAGGTTTCGGAAAAGATCTGCTTCTGCGAATCATCGCTCAAGACTCCTCAATTTGTACCCCAGTATACATAGAGCTTTTGGACTCTTGCGGCATTTCTCTCCCCGTCACCTCCAGGTTTCCCTCTCTCTTTTGGCACTGCTTAATCATAATTGGACTCGATTGCCTCTTATAACATAAATTAGAATAGATTGAATATGATTTTATTGGGAATTTAAGGATATGAAAATGGGTTCTGAATGTTTCAATTATTTTTTCATTACCGCAGCTTAACTTGCAATCATATTCCAAAAATAAAGGTTTGTTATTGACTGCAAATTGACTAGGTTATTGAATCCTTTAGATATTAGAATGGGGTAACTAGCTAATTACTCGATTCAGCACCTGGATAGGCTCCTTTCTTACTTCTGGGGTTTTCCCTTCTCAGTTAATGATTTTTGATTTTATAAAACTTCATTTCATCTCAGTTCTATACTCAGTTTTATTGTTCCTCGCAAATGGCTTCCCTTCTGTTCACAGTTTTGTTGGCTATAAGTTAACTCATGCATTGTAAAAAAAAATCTTTAAAGAAAACAGATTTATTTATGCCTACCAATCATATTCACCGCCTAAACAAAATATCATATGTATTTCATTTCAATTTTATAACATCTCATAGAGAAGCCAAATGCATCTAAGATATTTTTTCTTTATATTATATCCATTATGGATTTTTACTTCAACCATAGAAATTCAAAATTGTCAATTGTGACCTCCAGTTCTTATTGCTAAATCCCATCCACACTAATTTTGTTTGACCTCAAACTTTCAGATGGAACAACCACTGAATATGCACATTCAGAATGCTCAAGTTCATATGCCCGTAAGAGAACAGCTTTCTGATAATACAAGAGAACTTATAGCAATGATTGAAAACCTTCTGGGCATTACGTATCCTGTCATTGTAGATTAAGTGCCACATGCAATCATTATGAGGCCGTGCTTAACTGAAATTTCAAGACTTATGATAGCCTATCATTTTCACCGCAGGAACCATACTGTTGGCTCTCAAGCAATCATTTTAAGATGGTTAGGTTTACAAGCTAATAATCTCCCAACCATTGGAATAATTATGTTAAGGATGCAACAACCAGACATTATGAGTTCACTCTGCGAGCATGGACTTGCCACCTACTTTCCACCGGGTTTCAATATTGACACTGAGGATCCTGTACCGGCAAACATCAGCCTTGAACAAGCGGAACACAACTTTGCCATCGAGAGTAATGACAGAGCTATTTATAACTTCATGGCATATGGAGTTGTCCAAGTGCATATTAGAATCCAGACAGGAATCAACCTCTCTTCAGGCACACCTTTGTACCATCTTCAATTTACTCTTGGCAGAGTCAATGCTTTGGCTGAAGTGGCAAATGTCGCCATACCCTTTCAACATGAAACAGAGTTAACAAGACTGCTCTACAATGCACGAGGAGCTGCATTGCATTCTTTTAGAGTGCATCTTCTTTCAATGGTTGAACAATACCAACCGATGATACTGATTGTAACCGAGACAAGGTTGGGAGTTGGGGAGGCACATCGGGTCAGAACACTAATTGGATACACACAACTTATATGTGTCAATCCCATTGGCTATTCAGGTGGCATATGGCTTTTCTCTAACATGAACAACCTGTCAATTGATGAAATCATCCGCACTGAGACTGATCTGATTGTTAATCTACTCAACGTATGATTATTCATGAATTATAACAGGTACATCAATAATCCCTTACACTGCATACTCTGTTTTGAAATTTTCTCCCATGGTTGCTACTTATTGCATAGTTTCAATGGTCAAAATACAGGTCGTCTTCGTGGACAGTGGATGAATTAACATAGCTTAGCTAATTATCAAGTTCAATCTGAACCACTGTCGAAGAATATAAGTGAAGAACACATGTCACTTACACTTAATATGGTTCAACCCTCTTATCTCTACTACTTTTATGTAATCTCTCATATTTATCCTGAATGCTTACAAGACCTGCATTGTGCTACTTTAGATCCTTAAACCTCCAAGTTTCCATGAAATATTTATGATTTCTTTAATTGTTCGCTTTACCTTAACTTTGTTGATATCATGAGTGAATTGTTTATATCTATTCAACTAATATAACCTTTAAAATACCACAAGAAACTCACAAGTTCAAGACCTTTTTTTAATCTATACTATCATGTCCTCCCTTTGTCCTTGATTATAAGTCCTTTTTTGGTCAACCAACAACCAATTTTAATTTTCACAAAAATTTCTCTTGCATATCCTATGCTTCAAAAATTGATGAGTCTTATCTTTTAAAATTATTTTACTTTATAAATCTTTGGTGATAAATAGTCAAACTTTGGTGTTGATTCACCTAGAAATAACTTATAAATAGCAATTTAAAAACTTCTTCAGCACCAATATGACAATTCTTTCGCTTCATTTGTTAATATAATCATTCTTGTACTGTAAAGGAACCACGGGACCATTACTTTAACATTTCAAGATTCATCCTGACAACAAGAACTACTCTGTGTTGTTCCATCCCTAAAAAATCTTTAACATCTCATTCAATTTTTTTCAAATGACTAAAACGACTTAAAATCAAAATGAATCCTTATAATAGCATTTTAAATTTAGACCCTTTATTTCTATTCAACAATCAATTACTCTAACTAGGCTTTAGGATGACTACACATTGCCATTCATAGGTATGTACCATACCACAAGGGATTAAATCTTTACTCATTACACTAGACCAGACAAGACGTGTGCTCCTCCTTCCAAAGGCCAACTCCACTGTCAAGTTCATCCAATCAAATCTTGAAGTAGAAATTTATATTTTTTTATAGGTTTCAAACAATTATATTATCCATCAGTTAATGAATAATCACCAATGCTCTCATTAAATCCCATTTGCTCATTGTCTATATAAACTGAGCAGCAAGGTTGAAAAACTGTACTTCTATATTTTCTCTACATATTTGCTTTACATTACAAAGCTTTAATCTCTCCGCCGTTAGACTTAGAATCTTAGAGTAACAAAATGCCGGTGCCGATTGTCAAGGTTTCTTTTTCTTTTTTTATTTCCCCTACATCATACTCTGTTTGTATTCCATTTTTTGTTGCCATATCTGAACATATATCTAACAAATCATTGTTCATTATTGTTATTGTTTTTTTGGCTTGATAACTTACAATTCCCACCGAGAGATACATTATCGGAAATGCTCAATGGCTTCATCGACCTGCTTCAATGCTAGTGCCAAATATTATATCCATCAGCACGTTTGGCATCAAGCAACGAGCTACGTCAAAATCCAAGCTTGGTTACCATAGTGAAAATCATACTGAAATTCGTCGAAGACTACACACCGCTAGGCAGAGATGGTTGTATACTACTGAAACTTTGGCTTGGTGTCATGGGAAATTTTGACATAGATTCATTTAATCTACCAGTTATTCTTAACGATAATTTCATACTTGAGCAGCTGTTTACCAGAGGAGCAGCCGATTACTGGCGTCCACGATTATCACTTCAAGATTGTTATGTAGATATCATTGATTTCAAGGCAACCGAGAGGGTAGTTGATGTGGACATTGCAGGAGAACAAAGAACGGGGTTCATCATCACCAGTCTACCAACACTTGCTGCTACTCTATATACCAGCTTCAACCTAAATCTTGACAACCATTTCACTCTTCACAATCTCAAGCTTATAATACCCAGCAACCCTGAACAACAACCATCTCAAAACATGCAACCCATGATAATTCTCATCCTCAATGCAGGTGGGATTCGAAACCCCACCTTTACACGTAGATTTACACAACTCTGTCACCAGCACAACCCTCACGCAGTCTTAGTCACCGAGACAAGAGTTGGAGGAGTTGATGGCCGAAATCATAGGATGTCAATGAATTTTCCCTTCACAACTTATTTGAAGCCTATTGGATACTTTGGCGGACAATGGCTCCTATGGAACTCCAATGTCTTTAGCTGTCAATTGATATGCCATACCGATCGATTACTATTAGCAAAACTAAGCATTAACCCCCAGTAACCATTCTATTAATGTTTCCTTTTATGGCCATGTAGGCTTTTAATCGTTTCATGTTTAACCTTTTCTTCCTTTCTTCTATTTAGTCTGATATTACCATTTTTTGTTGCATCTACATGTTTTCTTGACATGAATTTCTCTTTACTGCTTTTAAAACAGATTCCTTAATAAGTGTTTTTCTCCAGCCATACCATCATATTTAATCATTCTGATCGGTCGTCAGCAAATCATAAAAATAAAATTCCCAACAAATTCCTAACTAAAGCAGATAGGGCAAGTAGGGGTCGAACCCACAGAGAAATAGGTTATTAATTTTTTTCTTAAAACAATTAAACAAATTAAAGAGAATTTTTATAGTGAAATTAAACCTAATCAAACTAGCAATTAAAATCAATCAAGAGAACAATCAAGAAAATTAAAGAAAACAATTAACAAAAAAGTAGTGAATAATCAAGAAAACAATTGATAAAAACCTCCAACATAGAATTAATATCCCTCTTGACAATTATAACATGGATCATTGATATCTAATAATTATGAAATCATAGAATAGCTTGTTGGAATTAATTCCTAAATCACCTTAATTAGGTAAGATTACTCGTCAAAGCTTAAATTACCCCTTTTTCCTCCTAACTAACCAATTAGCCGTCAAGCCTTAAATATTTGTTAGGAATCAAAGCATTAAGAACTAGTAATTTATACAAGCACAAAGAGCAATTTCTCACTCAAAGTTCCTTATCTCCCTTGGAAGGGACTTCCGTCCTCCCCAATTGCTACAAACAACCAAGCCGGAACGTCAATCCTCGACTTGATCTAGCTAATGTTAACTTAATTTATCATGAAAGTGCCGGCTCAATCAATCAAAACAAGCAACATAGAATTAAAACAGAGATCAAAAGAATACTCTAACAATTATCATATCTAAGCACAAAATCTCACCAATATATAAGTCAAGAGATCAATTAAATTCTACATTGGAGTAAAGAAAAGGATTACTCACTCATAAATTGAGTGAGCATCCAAAGAATAAGAAGAAAAACTTATCTTATGGATGGGAAGAGAAGGGGGCGGCGGCACTAGGGCTTTTGTCCTCCAAATCTTCAACAATTCTACAAAATAATTTTTAGATCTACATGTACTAAAAACCTAGACCTAAGGTGCCTATTTGTAGTGGAAATAACCCTAAGAATTCCAATCCAAACTTGGAAAGAAGTCTAGGACGGTTTAAGGGCCTAACTTGGACTCCAAGTTGGATTAAAAGTCTTCCTAAAGTAGAATCCAAGTCAAAATAGGATCCTGAATTTTTGCTGAATTCGTGCAGTGACTTCGACGGCATTTTTGGGCGTGAAGATGGCAGAATTGGGTCTTGGACTTCAAAAGAAAGTTGGAGATCTCAGAGTCAGCTTTCCAACGAGTACTCATGGGCTTCAATCGGAGGTCTGAGCAGAAAGTTATGAATTTTCTACCAAAACTCCTCCTGAATCCTAATCCTGTTAGTACTAGAATCGGAAATTAACGGGATTTGGATATTTCCTTGGATTTAGGAGTCATTAATTGGGATTTTAATTCCAATTAATATTTTATATGGGCTGAGTATTTTCCCACATAAATTATCCATAAATACCAAAGCTTGAGAACTTATCCATGGCTTGTCTTCAATTAAAGCTCCAATCTTCAATCCTTCCTTCTTGAAATAATTTTTCAAAGTCTTCAAATCTCCAATTTGTCTTCAAATGGTCTTTAAACACGAACTTCGAATCTCCAAATCTATGCTCAAAATTGCTTTGCTAAAATATGTGTAAAAAGTCATCAAAATAGCTCCAAAAAAGGTGAAAAATAACAATTTCTCAATTTCACATCACTTAAGAACTTAAAACACAATTATCATCAAAATAGCATATAATTAAGCATAAATAGATCCAAAAACATAATAAAATAGCCATAAAAATAGGGTTGTTTTTGGCTCAATCACATTCTCTGATTCAAACACTCATTGGCTCTCTCTAAAATATATATAAAATCATGCCAGATGATATAGAAACATGTAATTGCGTTAACGTTTTTGATTATGAACATGTTCCATGTCTTTGCCATTGTCTAGGTCAATTGAAAAAATAGACTTACACAGAAAAATTGACATCTCCCTTCTCTACAATTCAAAATCCAAATTCATACCTTTAAAGCCTTTTGTTTCATTTCAACCACTAAATTTAATTTTTTGATAACTCACCAACAGCAGGCGATATCGATTAAATTTTACATCATTGACATCGAGATAGACGAGATCATTAGCACCAAAAATTTAAAAGATTGACCATTCTTTACATTGTGACCATGGATATTGTTACTCCAAAGGTGAACAAAAGCTAACAACCTATTACACTCTGGTTTGTTTCAAACTGAAACCCAATTATACACACCAGTATGGCCTTATTATCTTTTAAGACAGCCCTAGCAAATATATTGTCAAACAATCAAACCCACCCAAGATTCTCGCAACAGTTGCAGCTATGCAGTTGGTAAATCGTATTCTCATTGAAAAACAAATAAATTGACAGATGATTCGATCTCCTGCTGCATTTTATTTTGAAGACTCAAAGATAGATTTGATTCTCACTAAAAAAAGGGACAAACGATTACACTTATGCATAACTATATTGCGGTGTCAAAAAAAAAGTATATAAAAAGTCCCTCCTTAGCCAATATCCACTTATCTTCCATCAATTGAATCAGCAGAACACATCTCCCACTATTGAACCATGACACCAACACTACCACTTAGAGACTCTCTTTTGCCATCAACAAAACTCTTCATCCAGCTTCTTGAGACACAACTTGGAATCACCTACCCAACAATGAACTTGGAAAACAGCCCTGAATTACGGCGTGATCCAAATCTTAAACTGGTGGTTGGCCTAATCATCGTTCTAAGCGAAAGTTATGACAGCAATGGGGTATCTCGCAGCGAATTACTGGAAAAATGGCTCCGTTTTGGACGAGAAGAACTACCGCCGGTGCCTCATTGTAGAGAGATGGTTCGTGACAGGGAATTTCTAAAACGACTCTATGAGAAGGGGATAGCAAATCAATTCCCGCCTGTTCTTGCCCTCAAAATCATCGAACCAAATAATTAAACAATCAATGTTCTGTCAGGTATAACAGACATCACTCTTCAAGGAGCCAACCACGAACTGATCTTTGTAAGGACACCCCCAATTTTACAAGGATCAATCTTTGCAAAGTTCCATGTTGACAGAAACAACCATTTCTCAACAAACCACAAAATTCAATTATTTCTGATCGACATAACCAACTTGCCTCTTGACAATTTTGAAAAGATCGATTGCCAGGGACCATGCATTCTAAATCCTCGGATCAGACCCCTTCCCCTTCGAATTCTAATCATCAATGCAAGAGGACTACTTAACCCATATTTCATTAAGAAATTTGAGGAGACAACCTTTCAGTTCACTCCCGACCTCGTCATCATAACTGAAACAAGATCATCTGTTACTGACAACATTCCGAGAAGGGGACCAATGATTTATGATTCATCTCTCATGGTTGATCCAACACTTTTCTTTGGCGGTGTTTGCTTACTTTGGAATAGTTGTCGATTAAATTTTCAGAACACAAGAAAGACAAAATTATCCTTCTTCACTCAGTTTGCCCTCTTAAATAGCCAAAGCTAATTACCTGTTCACTTGCAATGTAAAACGATACATTATTGAAAACATGTAGTATCAAAATGTTGTGTGATGTCTAATGTTTCTAGTACTAATTAAATAAGCTCTCAAATTCATTAGATCTTTAACTTATATTGATTTTCCTTCCATAATTATAATGGCAAGATATTTGCCTACTCTTTTAAATAAACTGATTTTTTCTGTGTCAGCTATTTATTGATCTTTGAAGTCCCTTATTCCATTGGATTATTACTATGTTTTTATTCCTCGTGGTACCCAACCAAAGCAAACAAAAAAGTTTTTCAAACACTTTTATCCTTTGATTGTTGGAAGACATTGGAAAACGTTTGATTCCAAACCTTATTTCCAATGTAAGAAAAGTCCCCTCAACACCCCATATACTTAATTCTATCATCTTTGACTTTATACTGCACAACATCTTTCCTTACACTAACCAAGAACTGTCGGACTTTCTTACTTTTATATTAGATTTGCTGAGATATGAAAAACTTAATCACTACTCTGTTACCAACTCAATTTACACCTTCCATTCTGTCTGGATCTGATCTTTTTTACACTAACCAAGCAAGAACTGTCTTACTTTCTCTCTTTGATATTAGATTTCCTGAAATGTGAAAGATTTAATCACTGTTTTGCTACCAACTCCATACACCCCTTCCATTACCTTTACATCTGCTTTCCATATCAATGAACATAACATTCCTTATCACAGCTGCCATATCGTAATCTTACCTATCAAATCTTTTGTCTTCTTTTAATTCAAAGATCATAATCTGTTCATAATTCTCAACTTCCACCTACAATCCAAGATCCTCGCCAGCATCAATGTGACATGACCCCCATTCTTATTTTATTCTACCATAGCAACTTTGCCGTCAAGGAATTGTTTGACTTCTGTCGAAAAAACATCTAAACTTAAATCCACCTTTCTATATTTAACCCAAATCTCAGATCAACCATACTTGCAATGACCATTGTTTTATCCTCTTCACTTCAGGTATTAGTTTCTATCAATTCAATTCTACTCTTTCCCTGGAAAATTGATAGCCAACAAAATGCCCCATGAAGTCTCTCCGGTTAGTCGATTTCTTCTAATATTAACTCATATATGAAAAAATTAAAGTAGCACTATCACTGTAAACATATCAGTCTACTTTCTATTGTTTTAATATGACAATTTATATTCATAGTACTCATATGATTGTTAATAATACTTCTTCATTTATATTCACCATGCTTACAATTAAAATTATGATCATAGTTCTTTCCTCGCAGTTTCCTCCAAAGAATAGACTGTCTTAAATCATGTATGGCGTCATTGAATTAATAGAGAGCCAGTTTCAGATTTCCTACCCATATACCTGCTTAGCAGCCAGTCCTCAGCTCCATCAAGACCCATCCTTAATCAACATCATACATTTCATACTTAAAGTTGCACAAGACTATACACCTTGCAGCAAATATGGGAGCGCTCTATTGATGCTGTGGCTTGATCTCCTTGGAACTGTCAATGTGGATTCCATTAATCTGCCATCTTTCATGGACAATCATTCATTAAAACAAAAGCTATATACCCGAGGATTGACAAACCGTTCACCTCCCCAATTACCCCTCCAACAACCTTTCTGGGAAATTCACTATCTCAATTCCACAGATACAAACATTTATTTTCATATCATGGGAGAAGCTAAAAAAGGATTGCTCCTCACAACTGCACCAACATCCATAGCTTCCCTCTATACTAGCTTCACTCTCAATGATAATGATAACTCAACTCTTCACAAACTTAGCATTGTCTTGCACACCATTTGCGGAGAATCAGCTCCCCCAGACATGCACGCTCTAAGGATCTTGATCTTCAATGCTGGTGGTGTTGACAACCCAACATTCCTCCCTATTTTTTCGCAGCTGTATAACCAACATAGACCACACTTCGCTTTGGCAACAGAGACAAGATTAGCTGGAACTCAAGCTCAAAACCGACGGCTATCACTCGAATTCCCCGAGTCATCAATTTTAGACTCTATTGGCTACTTTGGCGGGCTATGGCTACTATCGAAATTGGACATTTTCACATGTCAACTGATGAGTAGAACTAATATGTCACTCTCAACACAAGTAAAAAATAGACAATTAGACCTGCATCAATGCTTCAACAATTAATCGATTTCAGCATATCTTCACTCCTAACTTAGTTTCTCTTGTACAATCAAAATCCTTAATTTGGCTACTATTATGTTTTGATTTCTTGCACCTAAAAAAAACATATCCGAAAACAACAAAATCATTATCTTACTTGGGTGGTTTTAATTTGTTTACATTTACAATTTCTTTATAAAGATAGCATTGATATTTGTTCACAGAATCATATCCGAGAAGTGAGGAACAAGACAATATCTAACATAGTGAACCAAGACTTCAATAATCACAGAATAATTCTTCATTACCCAATTTAAAAACCCCATGCCCGCAGCGAAGCGCGGGACAAAACCTAGTATATGCTTAATAAGTAAAGTAAAGTAAAGTAAGACGCGTGTATGTAGCAAAAAAAGTAAGATGGGTGTACTATTGAGTATAATTTACAATTAATGCATAAAACTTAATATAAAAGGTGAAAAATAGACTTTTTCTAACATTTAATCAGAATTTAAAAATGATTGATTAATAAAGAATTAATTACAACATTACTTAAATCGTCCTCCTCCTACTTTTTTTTTAAATTATAAAATATACAATATTAACGCTTCAGAGATACACTGCAGAATATTTTCTTTTTCTGACATCCAAGCTGAAATTGTTTCTTTTTCATGATGGTTTTTGTCCTCACATTGGTCAACCCTTTGGTTTTGCCCCTGGTATCCATCCAGCTCTCAAGTGGAAAAAAAAACTTCTAAATAAATTAGATTTGTATATTGGATTGCTGAACATCGCCCCTTTTTACTAGCCACCGCCTCCCCTTGGATTATTTTGCCCTTTATTTTATTTTCCATCAAAGTTCAAACTTTTCGATTCTCTCAAATTCTCTCAACCTTCAAACTTTCAAATCTCAATCATTCAAAATAATTCAAGTAAAACAACATCAAGACTCATGCACAAAGATTTTTTCGGATTGAAAGTATGTTTTTTTTTTAAAAAAAGAAAAAACATTGTCTATTTATCATTAATCAAAGATTAAAATCCTCTTGCTAATATTGACATATCCATACCCATTTATGCTAAATGAATTGTCCAATACTTATTAAAGGATAAAAGGAAATTAAAGGAAAATCTAAAAGGATAAAAAAAAACACGCATGAAATGGCGGGTCGCGTGCTACCCGCGTCGCGACCCGGGTCCATGGCCAGGTCGCGACCCACGCCATTGTCGGTCGCGACCCGCCATTTCCTGCGTTTTTTTTTTAATCCTTATAGATTTTCCTTTAATTTCCTTTTAACCTTTAATAAGTATTTGACAATTTATTTAGTTTAAATAGGTATGGATATGTCAATATTAGCAAGAGGATTTTAATCTTTGATTAATGATAAATAGACAGATTTTTTTTTTCAAAAAAAACATACTTTCAATCCGAAAAAATCTTTGTCCATGAGTTTTGATGTTGTTTTACTTGAATGATTTTGAATGATTGAGATTTGAAAGTTTGAAGGTTGAGAGAATTTGAGAGAATTGAAAATTTTGAAGTTTGAAGAAAATAAAGTAAATGGCAAAATAGTCCAAGGGGGGTGGTGGCTAGTAAAAGGGGGCGGTATTTAGTTATACCCTTTGTATACGGCCAAATAAAAATATATATTAGATTTGTTCTTATGTTATAGAGAAATATGGTGTAGACATATAAAATTTCACCAATCAGGTTTAGTTTGCTAATTATAAGTTAATTGGGTTGAATCCATATAAAACATCTAATTATAAGTTAATTGGGTTGAATCCATATAAAATATTTTGTTAATGACAAAATGTGTCATGATCCAATTTCGAGAATAAGAGAGCTCCAAATGGTCTGCAAAGAGGGAACCGTTAGAGGAGAGCCTTGAGTGACCGGAGGGGACCCTGTCTGACAGTCAAGTCAGTTGGGTCCAATCAGTGTGTGCAGTGAGAGAGTTGGAGAGTTTAGAGTTAAGGCCAAATATCCAATTTGAGCATAAACCTTCAACAATTATAAACTTTAAAGAGCTCCAAATTGGGTCCAAACGTTTTCAAAACCAACTAAATCGAGCCCAAATTAAACGGAAAATTGGATTTAGGAAGAAATCTGACTTATCACAATCTTATTAGTCGGGACCATGGATGACGTGGTGGACCTGATCCATCTAATAAATTCTCTGTATTACACGCATTCCATTTTACGCATGAAAAAGTCCACATCAGATTCTAATAGCCAGCTGGCTATTTCTTTATTTCATATTAACCTTAATTTTAATTTTTTCCCTACTTTTTTCTTATTTTTCTTTTTTCTTCCTAGCCTTGTTTCTTCTTCTGCAAACTCTAAACGAAAATTAAACTCGGTTTAGAGAAGACAATGGGTCATTTTCATTTTAACCGAAGTTAAAAAATCAAAACCTAAATCTAAGCAGATTTTCGTTTTCAAAGTTTCGATATAGGGACTTTTTCGATATCGGTTTAAATCAAGCCATTTTCGTTGTGATTTTCAATTTCGGTTTAGGGTTTTGATCATGTCATTTTCACATAAAGTATAGGAAACAAAATCATGTCATTTTCAAATTGAAAAGATTTAGTTTTCGCTTTTTAAAAAAAAATCAAATGAGTTCATCAAAACAATTTATAAAATAAGATTTTGAAATAATAAGAGTACAGAAAATAAACTGGTAAATGTAATAGGTAAAGTGATAAGAGATTTTGTTTTCAGTTTGATTTTTTTGGAGACTAATTATCTGTATTTTCGATTAATTGTATCAAATATGGGAATTGGTCGTTGTTTGGAGGAGTTTCAGGACCTGAAATACACTAGAGAAGGCATTGGAATTGAAAAGTAGGGCAAGTGGATGTTTGATCATAGCTTTTTTCTTCTGATTTTTGAAGTAAAGATCCGGTTACAACTATAAATTTGATGATTATTTGTCTCTTGTGGTGAAGATGGGTTGCTTTCTGTCAAAGTTACTGGTAAACCAGACTTGTTCCGTTCCCTTTAACTATTCATTATGCAAGCACAAACCTTCCGATTGATGACCCAGCTGAAGAACCCATATATATAAACAAAAGGAGATTATGGAATTTTCCATCAAAGAAGAAGGGAGAATAAGAAGGTAAACAAGAAGAGAGAAAAAGAACACAAAGAAGAAAAGAAGAATAGTAGTTTTTTTTTTTTTTTGAAAATAAAATGAGTTAGGTTTTAAAAATCTTTCCAATATTTTCCTATATTTTAATTAAATTAAATAATTTGTATTTTCCACGGTGTCAGTGCCACGTCATGCCATTAGTAACGGTAATGGCGCGTGCAGTTCATAACCCGATTTTCGTCTAATTTAGACCCAATTTTGTGGGTTTCGATAACATTTAGGTCTAATATGATTCACTTCAAAGCTTTAGACTCAAATTGTGCAACTTTGGAAAGGTTTATACCCAAATTGGACATTTGGCCTAAAAGTTAATGAGCACAAGTGGGTTAACTTGTGCATTTTTTAAAATTTGGACCTGAGTTTATACGTGAATACTGAATAGGCCTGTTGAAACTGGGCTAACTCATAAGCCTATTATAACTTTTAAACACATAGGAGAAAAGACAAAAAAAAATGGGGTAGTTATCTCTACCCTAAAAAAATAGATTGGGCTTTTAGTAATTTTGATATATACTATATATTATTTTTAGTGACTTTGGAAATTACTTAAAGGCCAAATTGAGGATTAATGTGGTGCCTCCTTTTGGCTTTTTTTGGTCTTTTATCACTTTTCGGGTGACTAAAAAGGCCCTCGATGAATTTCCTCCCTTACTTTTCCTGCTGCCCTTTTTTGTAATTTACTATGTTTATATTTATGATTAAGTGTGTTTTAATTACATATCAATTGTGTGTGGATATTAGGATTTACCGGTTCAACTCCTCTGCCGGAATTCCAAGGGATTGGTGCTATAAATGTATCTGCAATAATGATTGATTCATGGGTAAACTATTGACATTCCAGTTCTGTTTTCCTTTCGTCTTCATTTTTATTTGGTGGTTTTCTTCTTCCCTAACATTTCTCTGAATTGGTTTCACATGGGTTCTGTTCTGTTTCCTAAAATTTCCAGGTGGACGTTGATAAGATCTTTCCATTTAATTTAGCAGCGCCTTAAGATAGCATAACTTAAAGTGGGGAGCTTTCACTTCTCACCGCAGTATTTTGAGGTAAATCTGGATTTATTTTTTGATTATATTATTTGATATTTAAATTTAACATTTCTTTATTCCTCTTTTATTTTACAAAAAGTTTTTTTTTATTTATCATTCGACTTCCTTTTTATTGAGGTTTCTATTAGTTGCTTATGTTTAGTATATTTCCACATTTCTAATGCTAAGTACAATCATTTTGTGATGCATTGTGTAAATTACACATGTTCCTACAAATGCTCTCAACTAATTCAATTTTCCTACTACAACTATACATGCTCCTTGACTACAAAAAATTAGGCCTTCCTTATGCAGAAGCCAAATTCTTCCACCTACCCGAGTTCATTAATTTAACAATTACAATCAAGATTAAAAAATGACCGCAGCGTACTATGTTTTTAGATAATGAACATACATTTCAAGCAACAATTAATATTAGCTTTATTTTGATGAATTATCTAGAGATGGAGTAGAATATTAGCTTTATTTTGATGAATTACCTAGAGATGGAGTATTAGAATTAGGTAATGCACTTTTAGAATGAAAGAGAGATCCTGTGTTTTGCTTTATATATGCGAATGATTTGTTTTGATGTATGAGTTTCTCCTAACTGATTAACTTACAGCCAATGCAATATCTGCTTACTAACCGACTTAACCAACTACAAAAAATATAGCCCTAATAAGAAGATGACTGCAGCGCAAGCGCAGGCCGCCCTGCTTGTATATATTATTTGAATACCCTCTGGAAATTACTAAAGACTCCCATTAACTTTTAACGTGGGAGAACCTTTTCGCTATGTTTTGGTCTTTTCTCGCTTGGAATTTACTAAAGGCTCCTTTTAACATTCGATGAGGGACAACATTTTCGCCCCCTTTCGTCTTTTCTCGCTTAGTTAATTACTCAATAATCCTTATGATTGTTGTAGTGTGTATTGTGTGTGTTTGGTTTTGAAAGTAATTTTAAGCTAAGCTGACTAATATTTATGATTAAGTGTGTTTTAATTACATATTAATTGTGTGTGGATATTAGGATTTATCGGTTCGACTCCTTTGCTCGAATTCCAAAGGATTGGTGCTATGAATGTATCTGCAATAATGGTTGATTCATGGGTAAACTACAGACATTCCAATATTGTTTTCTTTTTGTCTTCATTTCTATTTGGGTGGGTTTCTTCTTTCCTACCATTTCTGTGAATTGGTTTCACCTAAACTCTGTTCTATTTCTCAAAATTTCCAAGTGGACGTTGATAAGATCTTTCCATTTAATTTAGTAGCACCTTAGGATGGCATAGATTGAAGTGGTGAGCTTCCACTTCTCACCGCAACATTTTGAGGTAAATCTGGATTTATTTGTTGGAGTTGATTATGTTTAGTATATTTCTTCCTTTCCAAAAGCACAATTAGCCAATGGTAAGTACAATCATTTTGAAATTCATTGTGTAAATTACATATGCTCTTGCAAATACTCTCAACTAATTCAATTTTCCTACGGCAACTATTTTTGCTCCTTGATTACAAAAAATTATGCCTTCCTTATGCTTATTCGCCTCGTTTTGGACCTTTGACGTATTCCTCATTACTTTAAAATTGATCGGTCGTCAACAAATCATAAAAATAAAATTCCCAACAAATTCCTAACTAAAGCAGATAGGGCAACTAGGGGTCGAACCCACAGAGAAATAGGTTATTAATCTTTTTCTTAAAACAATTAAACAAATTAAAGAGAATTTTTATAGTGAAATTGAACCTAATCAAACTAGTAATTAAAATCAATCAAGAGAACAATCAAGAAAATTAAAGAAAACAATTAACAAGAAAGCAGTGAATAATTAAGAAAACAATTGATAAAAACCTCCAACATAGAATTAATATCCCTCTTGACAATTTTAACATGGATCATTGATATCTAATAATTATGAAATCATAGAATAGCTTGTCGGAATTAAATCCTAAATCACCTTAATTAGGTAAGATTACTCGCAAGAGCTTAAATTACCCCTTTTTCCTCCTAACTAATCAATTAGCCGCAAAGCCTTAAAGATTTGCTAGGGATCAAAGCATTAAGAACTAGTAACTTATACAAGCACAAAGAGCAATTTCTCACTCAAAGTTCCTTATCTCCCTTGGAAGGGACTTCCGTCCTCCCCCAATTGCTACAAACAACCAAGCCGGAACGTTAATCCTCGACTTGATCTAGCTAATGCTAACTTAATTTATCATGAAAGTGCCGGCTCAATCAATCAAAACAAGCAACATAGAATTAAAACAGAGATCAAAAGAATACTCTAACAATTATCATATATAAGCACAAAATCTCACCAATATATATGTCAAAAGATCAATTAAATTCTACATTGGAGTTAAGAAAGGATTACTCACTCATAAATTGAGTGAGCATCCAAAGAATAAGAAGAAAACTTATCTTATGGATGAGAAGAGAAGGGGCGGCGGCACAGAGGCTTTTGTCCTCCAAAACTTCAACAATTCTACAAAATAATTTCTAGATCTACTTGTGTGTGTATTGTGTTGAAAACCTAGACCTAAGGTGCCTATTTATAGTAGAAATAACCCTAGAAATTCCAATCCTAACTTGGAAAGGAGTGTAGGACGGTTTAAGGGTCTAACTTGGACTCCAAGTTGAATTAAAAGTCTTTCTAGAGTAGAATCCAAGTCAAAATAGGATCCTGAATTTTTGCTGAATTCGTGCAGTGACTTCAACGGCATTTTTGGGCTTGAAGATAGCGGCACTGGGTCTTGGACTTCAATAGAAAGTTGTAGATCTCGGAGTTAGCTTTCCAACAAGTACTCATGGGCTTCAAACGGAGGTCTGAGCAGAAAGTTATGAATTTTCTACCAAAACTGCTCCTGAATCCTAATCCTGTTAGGACTAGAATCGGGAATCTACGGGATTTTGGTGTTTCCTTGGATTTAGGAGTCATTAATTGGGATTTTAATTCCAATTAATATTTTATATGGGCTGAGTATTTTCCCACATAAATTATCCATAAATACCAAAGCTTGAGAATTTATCCATGGCTTGTCTTCAATTAAAGCTCCAATTCTTCAATTCTTCCTCTTGAAATAAATCTTCAATGGTCTTCAAGTCTCCAATTTATCTTCAAATGGTCTTCAAACACAAAACTTCGAATCTCCAAATCTATGCTCAGAATTGCTTTGCTAAAATCTGTGTAAAAAGTTATCAAAATAGCTCCAAAAGAGGTGAAAAATAACAATTTCTCAATTTCACATCACTTAAGAACTTAAAACACAATTATCATCAAAATAGCATATAATTAAGCATAAAGAGATCCTAAAACATAATAAAATAGGCATAAAAATAGGGTTGTTTTTGACTCAATCATATTCCCCCACACTTGAATTTTGCTAGTCCCTTAGCAAATCAATGTGTAAGTTAATTAAAAATCAATTTTTCTAAAGATCAATTTGAACTCACACACTCATCAAAGAATCAATTCAATCATGAAATCAAAATAACAAAGAATAATAATAATACTAAATTCAAAAATCAAGACATAACAAGTATCATCATTCTTAAGTAGCCATAATCAAAGTAGTTTTAATCACTTACTATTTCACTTTCTATAACTACTTCTTTCTATAAGCTTATGTTTCCCTCTCTTTCTCCATTACTCAAAGATTGTAGTGCCATAGATATACATCAAGGGTCATTATGGGTTATAATAGATTTTCAAGGGTAATTGTTTTTAGAAAATTGAGGTTACTAACCTCAAAGTGTTCATGATTTAGGGGTTACTAACTCCCTTTTGAGGCTACTAGCACTCTAGAAGGACTCCTTCTTTATTTTTTTCAGAGGGACAATATTTCTGCAATTCCATGCCTCTTATCCTCTTTCCAAGGGTTACTAACTCCTTTTGTTTAAGAAAAGAGTGACAACAATGGATTTTTTTTTTTTAGTATGCAGAAATACCTCTTCTCCTCTTGTCATGAGAGCACTTCTTTTTGAAAACAATTTTTTTTTAATTACCCTTTTCATAAGTAGTCCCCCACACTTATTCTTGACATCTACCAATAACATACTTTCTCAATCATAACTTCAATCAAGATTGAACACAAGTTCTAGAAATAGATAATCATAGAAGCAATTAATAAATAAGATCATATCACAAACTTATATTATACCTAATTCTAAGAAATCAAATAACATGCTATAACTCAATCAATAAATCAAACATTATTAAAATTCTAAGCATTCATCAATCATAATCAAATCAATCAATCAATTTATGCATGAAAAATTCAAAAGGTTTTGAGAAAATCAAAATTTTTGCATTAATTAAAATTTTTTGTCGAAAATTAATTTTGAAAAATTGGGGAATAATCAATCCAAAAACAGTCCAAAAACAAACAATTTTCTATCCTAAGTTCTCATGCAAATAATAACTAGCATATGACTCAATTATTCAAGCAATAAACCTAAACCTATCAAGTAATCACCCCACCCCCCCCCCACACTTAAAATTCACATTGTCCTCAATGTAAAAGCAAACAATTCATGCAATAATATCTTTCCAAAAATAAAGAGTTAAGGCTCAAGAAAACATACCTGGTGGCTTGATGAAGATAATTACTCAAACATAAGGGCAATAGAAAATTAAGGTGATAGAAAAAATAAAACTGGATAGATAGTTTATTAATGAAACTTGAAAAATAAAAACATAAGATAAAGGAAAGTTAAAGCATAAACTAGATAACTAATCCTAAGATGCATAAAAATAATTCTTAAATCTAAAAACAAGAAATTTAAATCTAAACCTAAATTGGTTTATTCAGAGCCTTCTCCAATAAATTGAAGAGGTCATCCAAATTTCCAATTATATTATTAAAATCATCTCTTAAGCTAGTAATCTGATCACTAATCTCGTTGCATCGAACAAGGAAAGGATGAAGCTCTTCCTCAGCCTCTTTTTCTTGGTTAACCTCTTCTTCCTCTTTATCACAAGAAGCATCACTTGACTCAGACTCAGAAGCAATAATCACAATTTTGTCTTCACCTTGACCATCTACCGGATCCTTGATTTCCTTTAATGGCGATGGAGCCTTGAATTCTTCCATAGTAAAGACAGTTTCAATCGGCCTATTTGATGAAGAGGCATAATTTGGATCATGAGTTCTTTGAGGAAAGGGTGCACATCGCATAGGAGGTCTATATGGTGGCCTATAGGGCTTAGTTTGGTATCCTCCCATCCGGGGCATGGAAAGGGGCCTATTCCAAGGTGCAACTTGTGGTCTTATCCTTCCATTAAAATTCCTTGGTCCTTGGGGATGGTGAAATCGATTCTCATAAGGATGAAACCGATTTCTGAACTCATGCTCAGCTCTAGCCTTTGATCTCATAACAGCTTCTTGAGACTTGTTAGCTTTTTCCAAAAGAAATTGATAAATTTTTCTAGCTTTGAATCCGGGCTTGGTAGCATTATCTTCTTCAGGCAGAGAGGCAATCATGCTCAAAAGTTCATGGCAATCTAGGCGCAGAAAGCTTCCTTGAAATTTCTCTCCAAAATACGCACCTCCAATTTGATAAAATTGGTTCCGAAAATTCTTGAATTGAACTTCAAAATCCATGGTGGTGAGCATCATTGACATCTTCACAAGGGCTAGGAAAATCAAAACTTTCTTGTCGACTTAGAGGGGTGTCGACTTGTTTGCTTCTTGTCGACGATTTTTTTCTCAAAAAAAATTGTCTTCTAGTCGATTAAAGGTGCCGTCGGTTTGCTTGCAATTTTTCTCCAAAAAATTGCTTTAGTCGATTTCTCTCTTGGATGAAATCGACTTGCTTAAGTCGATAATGGTTTCAAAAAAAATTCCCTCTTGTCGACTTGGTATAGTCGACTTCTCCCTTGCTTCAACCGAAAATTTTCTCTCAAATATTGCTTCTTGTTTTGGTGAATAAAAGAGGAGGTAGGGGTGTCTTTATATAGTGATCAAATCCTATTCTTAAGAGATTTTAATTAGAGTAAAAAGTAAGAATCATACCTGGATTAGGAGTCCATTACCTAATTGGAAAAGATGGTCATCATCCAAATTAATTAGGAGTCAAAATCCTAATTGGAAGAGGAGTGCATGAGAGGAGGAAGGTGCCGCGGCATCAAGGCAGCAGCGCTGCCTTGTGCGCGGGCTGGGCAAAAGCAGCGGCCTGCTGCTTGGCGCGCGGGCTACCTGGCGATGTCGAGTGCTGGCGTGCGGGTTGCTTGCTGGTGCGCGGCATGGCTCGGCATGCCTGGTGTTGATGCACGACATGGCCTTTGTCTTGTGTGGCTCGGCTGAGGTGCCTGGCGTGCTCGGCCTTTAGCTCGGACATGTCCGGGCTAGGGCCTGGTGTGGCTGGTGCTTGGCCTCGGCATGGCCGGGTCATGGCCGGCTGTGGCTTGGACATGCCCGGGCCTTGTCTTGATGCCACCGAGCCAGGGCCAGCCATGTATGGTTCATGCATGGTTCGTGGCTCGGTGCTTGGCTTCTTCCATCTCTTGAAAAAAAAGAAATTCTTCCAATTAAATGGAAAAAATTTTAAAATCTAGCAAAATAAAAATTAGAGTTAGAGATTAAAATTATTGGGTTGCCTCCCAACAAGCGCTTGTTTAAAGTCATTAGCTTGACTTCCTCTTTTCTTCGATTCCCCTATTTTGGAAGATAAATTGGCTCTTCCAAAACAATTTCCTCAATCCATCCTATGGGATAAGTCTCAAAGAATGGTTTTAACCTTTGTCCATTGACTTTAAATTGCATCTGGGAGGTTGGATTATAGATTTCTACTGATCCATTGAGATATACTCTTCGTACTTCAAAAGGACCAGCCCATCTTGATCTTAATTTCCCAGGGAATTGTCTCATTTGTCCCTTGAATAGTAAAACCTTTTGTCCTTCATGGAATGATCTTCTCAATATCTTCTGATCATGAAAAGCTTTCGTTTTCTCCTTGTAAATCCTTGAATTTTCATAGGCTTCATTCCTAATCTCTTCAAGTTCTTGTAAATGCAGCATCCTTTGAATTCCAGCTTTGTCGAAGTTAAGATTGCATTGCTTCACTGCCCACCAAGCTTTGTGTTCTATCTCCACAGGTAAATGGCATGGTTTTCCAAACACAATTCTGTATGGGGACATACCAAGGGGTGTCTTATAGGCTGTTCGATATGCCCATAGAGCATCTCCTAGTCGCATACTCCAATCTTTTCTCTGAACATTGACTGTTTTCTCCAGAATCAGCTTCACTTGACGGTTAGATATCTCGGCTTGACCATTCGTTTGAGGATGATATGAAGTAGATACCCTATGGCTTACTCCATATTTTTCAACTAAGGCTTGTACAATTTTGTTGCAGAAGTGAGTTCCACGATCACTT
>AWUE01023101.1:0-99754 GCA_001974825.2 Corchorus olitorius
ATCTGCAAAATAAAAATTAAGTTAGAGGTTAAAATTATTGGGTTGCCTCCCAACAAGCGCCTGTTTAAAGTCATTAGCTTGACTTTCTCTGTTCTTCAATTTCCCTATTTTGGAAGATAAATTGGTTCTTCCAAAATGATTTCCTCAATCCATCCTATGGGAAAAGTCTCAAAGAATGGTTTTAATCTTTGTCCATTGACTTTAAATTGCATCTGGGAGGTTGGATTATAGATTTCTACTGATCCATTGAGATATACTCTTCGTACTTCAAAAGGACCAGCCCATCTTGATCTTAATTTCCCAGGGAATTGTCTCATTTGTCCCTTGAATAGTAAAACCTTTTGTCCTTCATGGAATGATCTTCTCAATATCTTCTGATCATGAAAAGCTTTCGTTTTCTCCTTGTAAATCCTTGAATTTTCATAGGCTTCATTCCTAATCTCTTCAAGTTCTTGTAAATGCAGCATCCTTTGAATTCCAGCTTTGTCGAAGTTAAGATTGCATTGCTTCACTGCCCACCAAGCTTTGTGTTCTATCTCCACAAGTAAATGGCATGGTTTTCCAAACACAATTATGTATGGGGACATACCAAGGGGTGTCTTATAGGTTGTTCGATATGCCCATAGAGCATCTCCTAGTCGCATACTCCAATCTTTTCTCTGAACATTGACTGTTTTCTCCAAAATCAGATTCACTTGACGGTTAGATATCTCGGCTTGACCATTCGTTTGAGGATGATATGAAGTAGATACCCTATGGCTTACTCCATATTTTTCAACTAAGGCTTGTACAATTTTGTTGCAGAAGTGAGTTCCACGATCACTTATGAGGGCTCTTGGTATTCCAAATCTATGTAGAATGTTATTCTTTATAAACTTGACCACTGTTCTGGCATCGTCCTTTTCAGTAGCAGCTGCTTCAATCCATTTGGAGACATAGTCCACGGCTAGAAGAATGTAATACCCCATGAAATCAATTCCCCATACATCGAAGATTTCAACGACGAATATAGGACTTTGAATCATTTGACTTCTTCTCGAAATATTTCCCACTTTCTGACAGCGTGGACAATTCTTGCAGTATTCATAAGAATCTTGAAAGATCCTTGGCCAATAAAATCCACAATCCAAGATTTTCCTTGCTGTCTTCTTGTGTCCAAAGTGGCCTCCGCTCTCATCATTGTGGCAGAACTTCAGAACTGATTGTATTTCGTTGTCAGGTATGCATCTTCTCATAACTTGATCAGAACCTTGTCTCCATAAGTATGGATCATCCCAAAGATAATACTTAGCATCACTGATGATCTTTAATTTTCTTCCCTTTGCTTAGATCTGGAGGTAGACGTCTAGTGACCAACAAATTAACAATGTCTGCATACCATGGAAGTTGAGAAACGGCGAACAAGTCTTCAAAAGGTAGCGCTTCATTGATTGCTATCTCTTCATTGTTGCCGTCAATTCTGCTTAGATGATCAGCTACAACGTTTTCTGCTCCCTTCTTGTCCTTGATTTCGATATCAAATTCTTGAAAGAGCAACAGCCATCGCATAAGCCTAGCCTTTGCATCTTTCTTTGCCATTAGATATCTTAATGCAGCATGATCAGAGTAGATTGTCACCTTGGATCCCAGGATGTATGGACGAAACTTTTCCAGGGCAAAGACAACAGCAAGCATCTCTTTCTCCATGGTGGTGTAATTCTTCTGAGCAGCATCCAAAGTTCTTGAAGCATAGTAGATAACATGAGGTATCTTGTCTACTTTCTGTTCTAGAACAGCTCCAATGGCGATGTCACTTGCATCACACATTACTTCAAATGGTAGTTTCCAATCTGGTGGCTTTACAATTCGAGTGGTGGTTAGGGCAGTCTTCAATTTGTCGAATGCTTCTTTGCAGTCATCTCCAAACTCGAACTCTACATCTTTCTGAAGTAGTCTACACATCGGTGCCGAAATCTTCGAGAAATCCTTGATGAATCTTTTGTAGAATCTAGCATGGCCTAAGAATGATCGGATATCCTTGACACATGTTGGGTATGGCAGGTTCTAATCTACATCAACTTTGGCCTTGTCGACTTGCATCCCTTCTTTGGAAACTACATGGCCTAGTACAATGCCTTGTTCTGCCATGAAGTGGCACTTCTCGGCATTTAACACCAATTTGGTTTCAACACACCTTTTCAAGATGAGCTCTAGGTTATGAAGGCATTGATTGAAGTTGTCTCCATAGACAGTGAAATCGTCCATGAACACTTCCATCTTGTCCCCCACATAATCTTGAAAGATGCTCATCATACACCTTTGAAAAGTTGCAGTTGCAGTTGCATTGCATAAACCAAAAGGCATTCTTGTATAGGCATACGTACCGAATGGGCATGTAAAGGTGGTCTTCTCTTGGTCTTCAGGTGCTATTGGAATTTGGAAGTATCCGGAATACCCATCCAGAAAGCAATAGTAGGCTTTGCAAGCTAATCTCTCCAGCATCTGGTCAATGAATGGCAATGGAAAGTGGTCCTTCCTTGTAGCAGAATTCAGCTTTCTGTAGTCGATGCATACTCTCCATCCATTTTGCAGTCTTTGAGGAACTAGCTCTCCATCTTTGTTTTCCACGACGGTGAATCTAGATTTCTTGGGTACTACGAGGCTGACCCATTTACTATCTGATATAGCATAAATGAGACCGGCTCCAAGTAATTTGAGCACTTCTTCCTTGACGACTTCAGCTAAGTTGCGGTTGAGTCTTCTTTGTGGCTGTCGAACGGGTACTGCGTCATCTTCAAGTCGAATCCTATGCATACATACAGTAGGACTTATTCCCTTGATATCAGCAACAGTCCATCCGATGGCTTCCTTGTATTCTTTCAGAACTCTGATGAGTTGTTCTTCTTGTAAATTATTTAATTTACTTGAAATAACAACGGGTAAAGTCTCTTTGTCTCCAAGGAAAGCGTATTTTAGGCCTTCAGGTAGTTGTTTCAGCTTGACTTCAGGTGGATGGCAGGGATGTTGGCGTTGGCTCCAAACTGATGTAGGAAACTGATGTTTTTTCTCCGACAGCAAGTGATGTTTCTAGTTCTCTGATAGTTGCAGCTACGTCTTCTGGCGTCAGGATTTCTGCTTCTTTGATTTCTTCCTCGTCCAGGCTTTGTGCAAGAACTAGTTCAAGCTCATCTTCACATTGGAGTGATTGAACTTTTTCAGAACAGGCTTCAATTGCATCAATTGCACAGATGGAATGGATTTCGGCAGGAGTCTTCATGGCTTCACTGATATCGAATTCAATGGCTTCACCATCAAACTTCATGCTGAGTTTTCCATCTTTCATGTCAAAATTTGCGCTGGCTGTTGAAAGGAACGGTCTCCCTAGCAGCAACGGCAGGTGCAGTAGATGAAGATCATCTTCACTCGTTTTCAGGACATAGAAATCTGCAGGAAAAACAAAGTCTCCTATCTGACACTAAAACATTCTCAACTAAACCTTCAGGTTTAATGTTAGTTCTGTCAGCAAATTGCACAATAAGATCAGTTTTAGTCATATGTTCTACTTTCAATTGGGAGTAGATAGAAAAAGGCATAATATTGATTGAAGATCCAAATTCACACATAGCTCTTTCTATCTTTTCTTTTCCAATTTTGCAAGGAATAGAATAGGATCCTAAATCTTCACTTTTATGATGCAATTTCCTCTGATAAGCAGCAGATATATTTTCATTCATGCAGGCATATTTTTCAGAAAATTTTATTTTAGCAGTGCATAGTTCTTTAAGAAAAGAAGCATACCTGGGCACTCTTGCAAACTCATTAAGCAAAGGAATATTTACCTTTAAATTTCGGAGTGAATTGAGTGGTTGTGCAAACCTTTGAGGAAACGGTGGTGGACCGTAAATAGTCTCCATCTTCTTCATCCCTTCAAATCTTGATTTATGTCGAGTGGCTCTCGGTGAAGTAGATTGCTTCTCCTTGGGCTCAGCTGGGGTCTCCTCTTCTCTGGTTACTTGAATTTCAGGTACAACAACTGGTGGTGGTTCGGCAGAGGAAGCATGTGCTGGAGGCAGTGAAATCGCAGGTGGGAGTAGAATATCAGGTAATTCTATGTCTTGTGCTTGCGACGGTTGAATTTCCTCCATTGACTTGTTTCTGTATCCTCTTGTAAGGCTTTGGATAGAAGCTTGCTGAATACTCATGAAGTTGGTAAACATCTTTGCTAGATTTCCGCATTGAGCAGTTAATTCCTTCAATTCTTTGCGGATTTCTAATATCTCCGACTCCTTTGTTGTGTCAGCTTCATCGATTGTATTGAATTGATGAATGTTCTCGGTCATAGTGTTGAGCAGCTTCCTTGCTTCTTCAGGTGTCTTGAGTGTAAGGCTTCCTCCGCTTGTAGAATCGATATATGTTCGATCTTCACAGAGAAGCCCATCATAAAAATTTTGAATTAAAAGTGCTTCACTCAAGTTGTGATAAGGACAACTTGCACAAATCCCATTGTATCTCTCCCAGTATTGATGCCACTTCTCGTCAGGTGATTGTTGACAAGAACTGATTCTTTTTCTGACAACAGCTCGCTTCGCTTCTGGAAAATACTTGTTTAAGAATGCTCTCTCCAATTCTTTCCACGAAGTTATGGATTTTGGTGTTAGGCTCACAAACCAGCTCCTTGCTTTTCCTTCAAGAGTGAGTGGAAAAGTTCGAAGTTTAGCTTGTTCTTCAGGCATCCCAGTAATTGCAGCACACTTGATAGAGAAAACTTGCAGGTGCTCATGAGGATTCTCATGAGGTTCTCCTTGAAAAATCGGCAACATACGGATTAGTCCTGGCTTCAGTTTGTATGTCATATCCAAGGCTGGATAATCAATACATAGGGGCGGCACTTCACAGTTGAAATTCAGCTCCCTTAACGAACGTGGTCGCTCCATTGAATTTTTTTCTGCAAAATAAAAGAAGATCAAGTGCAAAATAGAATAGAAAAACAAAGAAAAAGAAAATAAAACGCAATCTCCCCGGCAACGGCGCCAAAATTTATGATCGGTCGTCAACAGATCATAAAAATAAAATTCCCAACAAATTCCTAACTAAAGCAGATAGGGCAAGTAGGGGTCGAACCCACAGAGAAATAGGTTATTAATCTTTTTCTTAAAACAATTAAACAAATTAAAGAGAATTTTTATAGTGAAATTGAACCTAATCAAACTAGTAATTAAAATCAATCAAGAGAACAATCAAGAAAATTAAAGAAAACAATTAACAAGAAAGCAGTGAATAATTAAGAAAACAATTGATAAAAACCTCCAACATAGAATTAATATCCCTCTTGACAATTATAACATGGATCATTGATATCTAATAATTATGAAATCATAGAATAGCTTGTCGGAATTAAATCCTAAATCACCTTAATTAGGTAAGATTACTCGCAAGAGCTTAAATTACCCCTTTTTCCTCCTAACTAATCAATTAGCCGCAAAGCCTTAAAGATTTGCTAGGGATCAAAGCATTAAGAACTAGTAACTTATACAAGCACAAAGAGCAATTTCTCACTCAAAGTTCCTTATCTCCCTTGGAAGGGACTTCCGTCCTCCCCCAATTGCTACAAACAACCAAGCCGGAACGTTAATCCTCGACTTGATCTAGCTAATGCTAACTTAATTTATCATGAAAGTGCCGGCTCAATCAATCAAAACAAGCAACATAGAATTAAAACAGAGATCAAAAGAATACTCTAACAATTATCATATATAAGCACAAAATCTCACCAATATATATGTCAAGTGATCAATTAAATTCTACATTGGAGTTAAGAAAAGGATTACTCACTCATAAATTGAGTGAGCATCCAAAGAATAAGAGAAAAACTTATCTTACGGATGAAAGAGAAGGGGCGGCGGCACAGAGGCTTTTGTCCTCCAAAACTTCAACAATTCTACAAAATAATTTCTAGATCTACTTGTGTGTGTATTGTGTTGAAAACCTAGACCTAAGGTGCCTATTTATAGTGGAAATAACCCTAGAAATTCCAATCCTAACTTGGAAAGGAGTGTAGACGGTTTAAGGGTCTAACTTGGAGTCCAAGTTGGATTAAAAGTCTTTCTAGAGTAGAATCCAAGTCAAAATAGGATCCTGAATTTTTGCTGAATTCGTGCAGTGACTTCAACGGCATTTTTGGGCTTGAAGATGGCGGAACTGGGTCTTGGATTTCAAAAGAAAGTTGTAGATCTCGGAGTTAGCTTTCCAACAAGTACTCATGGGCTTCAAACGGAGGTCTGAGCAGAAAGTTATGAATTTTCTACCAAAACTGCTCCTGAATCCTAATCCTGTTAGGACTAGAATCGGGAATCTACGGGATTTTGGTGTTTCCTTGGATTTAGGAGTCATTAATTGGGATTTTAATTCCAATTAATATTTTATATGGGCTGAGTATTTTCCCACATAAATTATCCATAAATACCAAAGCTTGAGAATTTATCCATGGCTTGTCTTCAATTAAAGCTCCAATTCTTCAATTCTTCCTCTTGAAATAAATCTTCAATGGTCTTCAAGTCTCCAATTTATCTTCAAATGATCTTCAAACACGAACTTCGAATCTCCAAATCTATGCTCAAAATTGCTTTGCTAAAATCTGTGTAAAAAGTTATCAAAATAGCTCCAAAAGATGTGAAAAATAACAATTTCTCAATTTCACATCACTTGAGAACTTAAAACACAATTATCATCAAAATAGCATATAATTAAGCATAAATAGATCCAAAAACATAATAAAATAGGCATAAAAATAGGGTTGTTTTTGGCTCAATCAAAAATCCTTCCAATCTTAACACTTTTGCTTGAAGTGCATTGTCTTTATATGTAATTTTAGCATTTGGATGTAATTAATTGTGTTCCTACCATTTTTTCCTTTGTGCATTGTCATTATATGTAATTTTAGCATTGAGATGTAATTAATGGTGATCCCACCTTTTTTTCCTTAGTTGTTAGTTTTGGCCTTAAATTCCATGTCCAAATTTTAATAAATTATCTGTAGCATAAGCACAGACTAACCGACTTGTATATAGTTAATGTCACATGATGAGAGGGAGATGAGCCATACCTTGGCTTGGTACTTTACATAGGGGCCTTTAGGCTTCAGTGGGCCTCTTGAGGCTAATGGGTCTATTTCTTAGGTGCTCAACAATCCCCCTCCCCCTCCCTAGTCATGAGTGCAATTATAAAGTGGTCGGACTAGCGACGACCCAAGATTGTCGATATACGGGCTCCATGCAAAATGTGTCGATCGTCGAGTATTTGCTCCATATAGAAGTGTCAAATGGTAGGAGTGAACTCCGTGTGAAAGTTCCGAGCAAGAGACACGAAGGCATCCATGTGGGAGCGCCAAGTGAGAATGACAAGTGATAGATCCAAGGTTGTTCTCCTTGGGGGAGTACTGAATGAGATATTCGACATCACAAGCGTTGTCTAATAAAAGTAATCATTTGCTGCCTCCAAGTCCTCCAAATTGACACTAGAATAAGAGATATGCTGGGGGCCATGAGATGGTCTATAATACATTGTTCAGACTTACCTCCAATAAAGAAGTCGATCGGCCTTACTGCCCAACTGGAGATTTATTTCCAAAAGTGAATTCTTATCATTCTTACGGCCCATCATGGGTTCTTACGGCCTAGAATGAATGAATTTCGGTCTTAGTGCCTGCGATGGGGTTTTAATGCTGATGATGGAGTCAATCGACCTTATTGCACAACCGAAAGTCTCATAGCTGAAAATGGTGTTGGTCGCCCATACGGCTTGTCATGGGGACTTACTACCAAGAATGATGGTTGACCGGTCTTATTGCCCGAGTAGGGGATGCCCAACTGGTGTTACAGCTGAGAGTGATGGTCGATTGGTCTTACGACCCGAGTAAGGGATGCCCGACTGGGTCTTGCTGTCGATAGCATAGTTTTTGAAATAGACCGGCCGGTTAAACCGGGTACTGGAGCCCTATCCGATCCGGACATCTGTTTCACTTTCGGGTCAGTCATCTAAGTCAACACTTGGTGTTGACCGATTCAACTGCCGGTTGGACCGAGTAACCGGACCGGTTTTGATCGGTTCTAGATATGTTGACTAGATTTAAAATTTTAAATTTTGAAAAAAAAGATTTGTTGTTAGTTGGATTTGAACCCACAACATAGTAAAAAAGTTATAAACTACTTAACCACTCTAACAGTAAGCTTTCTATGTCATTATTATGCAATAATTAATATTTATTATTGACATCAAGTGCCCTTATCAGACCGGACCAGCAGTTGAATCGGTCAAACCGGTGATCGGAACCTTCACTGGTTGCATGGCCGGTCCGGTTTCAAAAACCTTGGTCGATATTGATGATCGATAAGTCCTAATCCGCGAATGATTGGCCTTTTGGAGGCACACCTCTGTCTTCTAGCCTCTTGGGGCATAAATTGTCCATGAAAAACATAAGTTATAAATGGCAACGTCAATCTTTCCATCCAATTGGGTGTACGTAAATTATCCATAAATTATAGAGTAGGGTGCAAATTGTCCAAAATCAAAGTTTAGGATGCAAATTGTCCATTTGCTTATATTTTAATTAAGGCGCAATTTGTGTATTAAGCCAATTAATTACCTTCACTACTTTGTATATAATAGAGGCCCCAAATTACATTTGTTACATACACAGTTACAATATACTTTGCTTAAACATAAGACTTTTTTTTTTATCAAATAAGGCTTGGTTTGCCATTGTGTTTAGATATTAAAAAAAAGCTGATTTTCACCTCAAAGGCAATATCAAATAAGTCATGGTTTGTGGGAAAAGTTGTTTTATACCGTAAAAACCAAGCCAATCTGAAAAGCTAATCTTCAAACTAACAACTAAGGAAAAAATGGTGGGAGCACGATCTGAATGCTAAAAATACATATAAAGACAATGCACTAAGGAAAAAATGGTAAAAACACCATTAATTACATCCAAATGCTAAAATTACATATAAAGACAATTCACTTCAAGCAAAAGTGTTAAGATTGGAAGGATTTTAAAGTAATGAGCCATATGGCAAAAGACCAAAACGGGGCGAATAAGCATAAGGAAGACCCAATTTTTTGTAGTTAAGGAGCAGATATTGTTGCTGTAGGAAAATTGAATTAGTTGTAGCATTTGTAAGAGCATATGTAAATTACACAATGAATTACAAAATGATTGTACATAGTATTTACTAACTGTGCTTTTGGAAAGGTAGAATTATATTAAACATAAGCAAGTAATAGAAATGATGGGTGTCGTATTCCACCAAAGATAAAAATCATACAAAACCTATAGATAAGGTAAGTACGAGTCGATCCCACAGAGAACTATTATTTTAATTACCTTTCCTAAAGTTATGCATTAAACTAAAATTGGGGGTTTTATGGAGAAATTAACTAAACAAAATAAAATACTAATGAAATTAACAATTAAACAAATATTCCAATTTCAAGACAATCACACTCTTGGGATAAAAGGATTTGATCATTGGCATCAATCAATATCTAACTTATAAATAGATAGTGTGGATTAACGTCATCGACCATTAATCCCTATCTTTCCTTAGTCTTCATTAGTCATGACGCAAGTCCTAGACTAAATCCTGACAAATATACTAACCTAGTTTCAAGCGTCTACTAGATTCAAGTAATTTATTGCTTTAAGAATTAGAAAGATCTTAGTCAACAATAGACAATGCTCACTAATATAGGCAACATTACTCTAAGTTGTTACTAGGGATTCGATTACCTACGATTGCATATAGGAATCTCATCTAACAATAGAAATCATACCCAATTACAATAGATGGTCATTCTACATAATCAAACATGATCATTCAAATAATTTAGAGAAAATTGAAATACTTACAAGATAGATGAATAAGCGCAGAGCCTCACAAATCAAATACCCAAGAGATTGAAAGTCTCAAAATTGAATTAACTAGAAAAGATTGGTTACAAAATAATCAAGAAGAAAGAAAATCTTCATTCTTGAAATCACGTTCAAAGCCCAAACCAAAATTCCAATTTCTGGAATTGAAAAGTTCAGTCTCAATCTCCAAAACTGCGTTCCGTCAAAAGTATGCGGCTAAATATATATATATATATATATATAACCCTAATATTTTGATTTTGGCAATATTACAACTTTGCCATCAAATCTAAAAGACAAATAAAAGTAACATGAGTCATCTTCTTTTCTTCCAAGGCCCAAATCGCAAAGTTGTAGTCAATTTTAGCCCAATAACGGTTGAGCCCAAATGAATATAATCTGCAAGACCCTGATGAAGGTCGAAACAGGGAAATTCCTTCTTGCTCTTGGTGAATCTCGCCCCTACTGTGAAGGTTGATTTCGACCCTCTCCTAGTTGATGCAGGACATCTACTTCTCTGTCCATTATGCTTCTTTTGCTTCCAATTCTCTTTTAAAGTACCTAAAACATATAAATGAACAACTAAGTACCAAATCAACTCAAAAAGTTATAAAAACACCATTACAAGACATGAAAAAGATAGGAAATTATGCACTTAACAAATTCCCCCACACTTAGATCTTGCTAGTCCCTAGCAAGCTAGAAAACAAAATAAAGACTAAAAACTTAAAGAAAACTAAACTAAAACAAACAAATGCATATGCAAACAAACACTCTAAAATCAAAAAGGAAAATCACATGCAACAAATGATTTAGTTCCACTTTCGTAGGCACACGGTGGCTTTTAGCGTAAACCACAAGCCTTTAAACCCCTAAGTGTCCCTAGATGAGGAGTATAGTCTCCTGAGGGCTTACTTAACTAGAACGACACCCACAAACATTAAGTAGAAGAATATCACTTGAGAAGCAAAATTTTTTTAAAAAAATCAAAAATTTTTGTCAAATTTTAAAAATCGTTTTGAAAAAGCCTTCTCTAGTAAAAATGCAAAGAATGGACCTTTGTAATAGACATTTCCCTCCCCCACACTTAAATAACACATTGTCCTCAATGTGTAGGTGGTTGCTAAACTAATCAACCAAAAATTTGTTTCCAATCAAAGAGTTTAAAATGTGGAATACACAAAATATCATCTCAAAAATTCATCCACTAATTCTAGAAAGGTATAGTAAAGGTTAGTAAAAATTCAAAAGTAATATAAATCAAATAAAAATATGCTCAAAAATCCAATCAAAATATTATAGGGTTCATCATACCTTAAATAGGTATTTATAATCCACTCATAATAGTATACTTACCATAGGCTTGCAAAACTATCTAATCTCCACTAAAAATTAGCTCAAAATGAAATAAAGCATAGTATACACAAGAACTAGAATGCATTAATAATAAGGGTTGTAATAGGGCTAATGGGTAAAGTGGACTATCAAAGAAAGGGTAAAGGATATATCAAAAATATCTCAAGAAAGGTGAAGTGAAAATAATCATGGGCAAATATATTAATGAGTAGCCCAAAACTTGGCTCCAAGAACTCCAACTTTCTTCTACTTCTTAGCTTTACCATAAACAATGAATGCTCAAATGGATGTCATAACTATAAGCACAACTGTCTTCTTCTTCTTTTTTTTTTTTTGTGAGTTTGGAAAATCCTGACTCAACCTGAAAAGGGTTGAGTTCACCCTTGTTAGGGTCGACTCAGGAATTTTTTTTTTTAAACAATTGGTACTTGAAATCCTGTGTCGACCTGGAGAAGGGTCGAATTGGACCCTTTACAGGTCCAAACAGGATTTTCTCTTCTTCTTCAGCTCGACCTGTGACAGGTCGAGTTCGACCTTCCATGGGTCCAAACAGGAATTTTCTCAACAATTTTTTTTTTCATTTTTTTTGACACTTCTCAAATCAACCAATTGAATAACTTGGACATCAATTCAACCCTTCAAATAATATGATCTCCAACTAAGGAATACTAGGAATCCCTCACAAATAACCGATTTCCATGCTTTAGCCAAGAACCAACAATGAAACAAGTCAAACTTCACCAATCAAGAGATAATAGGCTAAGAGAAAACTTGTCTTTCTTTAAAGGGTTAGGGTTCTTTGGGATAATGTGGCTAAGAACAAAGAAATATATCAAATATCAGCTATAATGAAGAAAAAGGCACAATGGGGTTCACTACTATGGTCTTTCAAAAGGGTTGGCAGCAATTAGGCACAAACTCAATCCTAAAATGCACATTTTCTAGCTCCATAAAAGTGTATACTATAAAAGATAATGAGCTAAATATATAAATCGCCTCGAAAGGATAGTCAAGCAAGTTCTAGAAGTAATACTTTATGAAAAACTCCCATATAAATTTCAATCAAAGAATAATCTTGCATATGAAAATTTGAAATATATTACAAATGCCTTAATACTAAACTAAACCATGCCAAACTAGCTTTCATAGATAAATCAAAGAGATAAGACAATGTGTACTCAAAACAATTTTAGAATTTTTGAAAACAATTTCAAAAATCAATGAATTGTTTTTTTTTTTTAAAATCTTATTGGTTAGATATACATGAAGCACAAAGGTGGGGAAAAATTATCAATAACATGATATATGCAATACTTAATCTATCAAGAAAGTATGCACCCAATCCAATAAATTAAGCAAACATAGCAATAAGCACAAAGTATCATAACATGTCTTATATAAGGTCCTAAACATGAAATATGCAAAAATTAATTAAAAGCTAATTAACATAAAATTCAAAACAAAAATAAATCATTGGGTTGCCTCCCAACAAGCGTCTTTCTTTTAACGTCTTTGGCTAGACATTTCCATTCTCTATTTGTCAAGGAGGATCTTTCCACCTCAATGCAAAAATCAAATATGAACAAAATCGAAAGATATGAACATATAAGAATGAAAGAAAAGTATAGAGATATGGAAGGAAGTCACCTATTTTGCTTAAAGGAGCTCCATGAATGGCTAGTAAAGCCAATGCCCTTGTTGTTGCCGTGGTGGGTTTGTGCAAGAGCTTCTTCGAATAAAAAAAATTTGCTTTAGACTCCTCTTGCATTCTCAGCATCTCAGCAACATTATTAAAATTGCAGGCATCATCATTCTTAAAGAATGGCTCCATTGTCACCCATTCGTCACATGAATCATCACCATTGAAGCATCCAAACTTCAAAAACTTCTCAATCCCTAGGAAATCTTGATTCTCACATCTCAAAATCTCAATTGTAGAAGAGTTATCAACCATATTGACTTCGGATGCGGAATTTCCATTTAAATTTGGCTTGGGAAGGAGTTGAGGTTGAAGTGAAGAAGTTATCTCATTAAGTTCATTTGGAAAAGTTGTTGTTTCGACCTCTACGAAGGTTGAAACAGAGTTCGTTTTCTCTTCTTTTTCAGCTTCTTCCTCACCTTGGTTCACTTCCCATGCTTCATTTTCTTCTTCCTCAAGGGTATTGAGGTAAGCTTCAACCCTTCCTAAGGAATCAACAAGTTGTCCCACTTGATTTCTCAGAATCTTCTATTTCTTGTTCATGTATCGATAATTTTTGTTTAATTAACGATTGTCCTTTAGCAAGTAACAACTGTCCATCAACAAGCTTTTCCATTAAAGCCACTAAGGTTGAATTTGGAGCTTGAACTTGTTGTGAGAATTGAATTTGTTGGTCCTCAAATTGGTGATAACTTGCATATCGCTCATAACACGAACTAAGAAAATGTTGACCACCATGCTGCTCATATGGTTGATAATCTTCATAACCTGAATTGTAAGAACAATGGTTGTAAAGGGTCATAGTAAGAAAATCCATCATAAGCGCTAAATTGTTCCATAATAATGAAAATATAAATTAAGTTCAAGGAACGAGGAAACCAAATTTAGCCAATAATTCTTCAAGACTTGAATGAATGGGTCACTTGTAAAGCAGCGCCTAATGTCTAAACCTGCAAAATTAACAAAAACACACAAAAAAAAAAACAAAAACAAAATATGAAAAATAAAAACAAAACTAAAGGAAAGTAACAAAACAAATGAATTCCCCGGCAATGGCGCCAAAATTTGATGGGTGTCGTATTCCACCAAAGATAAAAATCATACAAAACCTATAAATAAGGTAAGTACAAGTCGATCCCACAGAGAACTATTATTTTAATTACCTTTCCTAAAGTTATGAATTAAACTAAAATTGGGGGTTTATGGAGAAATTAACTAAACAAAATAAAATACTAATGAAATTAACAATTAAACAAATATTCCAATTTCAAGACAATCGCACTCTTGAGATAAAAGGATTTGATCCTTGGCATCAATCAATATCTAACTTATAAATAGATGGTGTGGATTAACGTCATCGACCATTAATCCCTATCTTTCCTTAGTCTTCATTAGTCATGACGCAAGTCCTAGACTAAATCCTAACAAATATACTAACCTAGTTCCAAGCGTCTACTAGATTCAAGTAATTTATTGCTTTAAGAATTAGAAAGATCTTAGTCAACAATAGACAATGCTCACTAATATAGGCAACATTCAATCTATATTCAAGATTCTCTTAGAGGGCTACTCTAAGTTGTTACTAGGGATTCGATTACCTACGATTGCATATAGGAATCTCATCTAACAATAGAAATCATACCCAATTACAATAGATGGCCTTTCTACATAATCAAACATGAAATCATTCAAATAATTTAGAGAAAATTGAAATACTTACAAGATAGATGAATAAGCGCAGAGCCTCACAAATCAAATACCCAAGAGATTGAAAGTCTCAAAATTGAATTAACTAAAAAATATTGGTTACAAAATAATCAAGAATAAAGAAAATGTTCATTCTTGAAACCACGTTTAAAGCCCAAAGCAAAATTTCAATTTCTGGAATTGAAAAGTTCAATCTCAATCTCCAAAACTGTGTTTCGTCAAAAGTATGCGGCTAAATATATATATATATATATATAACCCTAATATTTTCGTTTTGGCAATATTACAACTTTGCCATCAAATCTAGAAGCCAAATAAAAGTAACATGGGTCATCTTCTTTTCTTCCAAGGCCCAAATCGCAAAATTGTAGTCAATTTTAGCCCAAAAATGGTTGAGCCCAAATGAATATAATCTGCAATCTTGTTTTCAAATCCTGTTTAGACCCAGAGAAGGTTGAGTTTGACCCTGATGAAGGTCAAAACAGGGAAATTCCTTCTTGCTCTTGGTGAATCTCGCCCCTACTGCGAAGGTTGAGTTCGACCCACTGCTAGTTGATGCAGGACATCTACTTCTTTGTCCATTATGCTTCTTTTGCTTCCAATTCTCTTTTAAAGTACCTAAAACATATAAATGAACAACTAAGTAGCAAATCAACTCAAAAAGTTATAAAAACACCATTACAAGACATGAAAAAGATAGGAAATTATGCACTTAACAAGAAACATCAAGAAAAAGGAAGCCAAATGTTGAGTAAAAGAACAAACTTTTTGTAAAATAAAAGAGGAATAAGGAAATGTTCACTTTAAGTATCAAATAATCTAATCAAAAAATATATCCAGATTTACCTCAAAATGTTGCGGTGAGAAGTGGAAGCTCACCACTTTAAGCTATGTCATCCTAAGGTGCTGATAAATTAAATGGAAAGATCTTATCAACGTCCACTTGGAAATTTTGAGAAACAAAACAAAGTCCAGGTGAAACCAATTTGCAGAAATGGTAGGAAAGATGAAACCCACCCAAATAGAATTGAAGACGAAAGGAAAACAAAATTGGAATGTTAGTAGTTTACCCATGAATCAACCATTATTGCAGATACATTCATAGCACCAATCCTTTGGAATTCCGGAAGAGGAGTCGGACCGGTAAATCCTAAAATCCACACACAATTAATATGTAATTAAAATACATTTAATCATAAATATTAGTCAACTTAGCTTATAATTACTTTCAAAACCAAACACACCCAATACACACTAAAACAATCATAAGGATTATTGGGTAATTAACCAAGCGAGGAACGACGAAAAGGGGCCGAAAAGAATGTCCCTCATTGAAAGTTAAAAGGAGCCTTTAGTAAATTCCAAGCGAGAAAAGACCAAAACGGGGTGAAAAAGTTCTCCCACGTTAAAAGTTGATGGGAGCCATTAGTAATTTCCAGAGGGTATTCAAATAATATATAACAAGTTGATCGGCCCGCGCTAGCGCTACAGGCATCCTTTTTTTATAATCGTTATTAATTAATAAAATGAGTAGGAAAATGATGTTTAAAAAATGATTAGGCCAAAAAATTGTATCATAGTTATACTCATTAAAAAGTTTGAACTCTATATGTTGGATAGATAAAAAATTTTAAGAACTAAGATTAAAATGCCTCAAATATTTTGTACTTGTTCTTAGAAAAAGACATAAAGCATTCAAAATACTAAAAGCTTCAACAGGCACATGATTCTCTCAATCAACGGCTTCTATCTCTTGTTCCCAAGTCTCCAACCTCTCTTATGATGTTTTGGCTAAATCTGCGAAAATTTGTAAACATTGTCAGTATTTTTTATCTACAAAACATAAATATGCAGTAGACAAATCAGATTGCCATAGTTATGTACTTCTCCACCTGTATTTGTTTTTTTGGTCACTGCATTTTAATAATTTTTTTTCCTTTTATATGAAGTAGCACAATTCATTCTTGAGAAAATGGAATCAATTGTAGTCAGAATCTAAACAAATTATGGAATATGCTTTTTTATATGGAAAGTCATAAACTAAATGTTTATATCACTGAGCATTAACTAAATGCAGAAGGTGAATAAGTTCGTGTTCAAAAGGCCATTTTAACAAACACATTAAGTCCTTAAGAAGAAATTATGGAATATGGTTTTTTATACGCAAAGTTAGAAACTAAATGATTAAGCAATGATTCTAAGCATTCCCACCTCACAATTTAACAGAAAATTGTCGAAGTCTCACCTGATGTTGGATTTTAAAAATGCTGGTGAGGGGCGAGATTTCACCGAGATTCTGAGCAGCTCTAAGGAGGGGGTCGTCTGAATCACTTCTACAAATCAATTTTGTTGGCCCTGAACCCAAAGGAATCCAGTACATATAGGAATAAAAGAAGTCATTTTTTCAGGTTTATATATAATTGTTATTTCAGTTACAGATTGAATAGTTATGTCTATTGGATTTTTCTGCATTAAATAGTTATTATTTCGTAACTGGACAAATTTATTGAGCACCAAAATCATGTCGAAGAGATGATACGTTTTTACGATTTTGAAGGTGTAAGTTTCTTTGGAAAGTACCATTTCCTGCTTTTAGATTCTCTAAAAAAATAGATTAATCTTTTAAAAAAAAACCTTAAACAAACTGCACATTCCACACACCTAAAAAAAAACAGAAACAGATTGTATATTTCACCTAAAAAAGAAACAAATTGCTGATATGAAAATATCGAAACCTGTTACTTCCATCAATGAGATGGGTTGCTTAGTAGTAGCATCCAACGGAGGAGGGAAATTCTCAACAGCGCTAAAACAATTGCAAAACAAAAGGAAAGACACAATTATTAGAGAAACCCATAAGCCAAAATTGAAAGGAAATAATGAAAAATGAGTTTTGATTTTGAGAGAAGAGGAGTTTTTTTTTTCTTTGATGACAACGAATAGACTAACAGTCGACTAATAATTGTATTCAACATTAACATGGTTATTAACTTAGTCTTTATTAATAACTCCAGCAATTACAAAAAAGGGCAAGGGGGGAGAGGAAAAAGTGAAAAATTAATAGGGTTTTTTCGATAATTTAGGTATTGGGAAAAGACCAAAAAGTTTTGTTCTTCATTCCAACATCAATCAAAGTTTACGGCTTAAAAGTAATCTGCCAAGTGAGAAAAGACGAAAAAATTTAGTTATCTAACTCCTCATTAATCCTATTGATGTGGGTTTTTAATAATTTCATTACTCTATTCAAATAATATGTAGTATATAATATATATATATATATAATATAGTGTATATATATTTTTCTACCTTAATTTCAAAAAGTGCTTTTCAATGACACTTCTTTCAAATCAAGTTTTTTTTCAAACCGCAACCTCAATATCAAATTATGCCTAAAGCATTGGCTTATTTAAAAAAAAAAAAGCCCCCTAAACTATACAAAAAGTGTCAAATAAACCCCTAAATTTCAATTTTGACCAATCGAGCCCCTGAAAATTCAACTTTGGCCAGATAAGTCCTTCTACCATGAGAAAAAGCTATACTAGCATGTCATCTGGCCTGAAAATGTCACGTTATCTTTGAGTAAATTTTCAGGAAAACAAAAGATTTAAGGAAAAATTCTAAAGTCATTTTCAGAAAATTTATTTCCATGTCACCAGTCATTTACTTTTAAATTTGTATTTTCTTTCAGAAAATTGACCTTAAACGGACGTGGCATGCTGGCATGGCTTTTTCTAATAACAGAAGGGCTTATTTGGCCAAAATTAATTTTTTAGGATTCACTTAGTCAAAATTGAAGTTCAGTGACTTATTTTATATTTTTTATATAGTTCAATTGCCTACTTTTTTAAAATATGTACACAATAAAATATAAATAATAAATAATAATAATAATGGTGCTATTTACAGCACTCTTTTGCTTATTAATTCATGCTGTAACAATATTAGTCCGTATGCTGAAAGTAAGTATGCTTGTATATATGTGCATTCCGTTGCCATCTCATTTTTAAATCAATCTAATTAGCAACGTTCTAATTTCTAAAAATAATTTCTAATAATAGAAGTAAAAATTATCGTAGAAAGTCAAAAGTAATTATAAATGACTTACTAGCTTTTTGCCCCTTAAACTATTACGTCAAGGATATTTTGTCCCCTAAACATCAAATCTCGACAACTTACTCTATGAAAATCTAAATTCAAAATAATTAACCTCCTAAACTTTCCAAGTTCAAGGCATTTTACCTGCATACGTAGAGGTAAATTGTCCAAATTTTAGTTTAAGTAGTAAATTGTCCTTAACCCTATAGTTAGGGGGAATGCTATAATTAGCCAAATTTAAACAATGTATATGTTGCGTCAAAAATCTCTTGCTAGAGTTTTCACGGAGAATCCTATATGACAGCATAGGGGCGTGCCAGTCAATTTGCTGAAATTGACAAAGAGGTAAAAAAACTGGATCTGGTGCGTGGAGCAGCAGATTAAAAGATCAGAGCGATTGTGGGGACTGGAGTCAAAGTCACACCGGAGCATTTAAATCATTGGATCCATAACAAATTGTTTCCTGAACTGGGGCCTTCTTCTTCTCTTTAACTGGATCAGATCTATGAGATCTGTTTTTGATTGAAATTGAAAGAAAATAACAATTTGATTGTTATTGATGAGAAAGAAACACGTGTACAGTGTTTTTATGTCCGGAGACAAGATTGAAACAAGAGAAAAACACTAAAAGAGTGTTTGGGTGTCTTGAGACAGGATTTAAACAAGAAAAATATGAAGAACGAGTAAGAACTCGTGATGAACAAGAGGAAAATGGCGCAAAGCCAGAAATAAAATAAGCATGGAGCTTGGTTTTTTGCGCGGAGCAAGTTTGTAGCTTCAGGAGCTGGTTTTTTGAGATGAGTGATATCTGTGAATGTGCTTTGAGATGTGGAATCTGCCTGAAGCCTTGGAATGACTCCCTTTATATAGGGGGCGGCATGCGCCTTGCATTTAATGGGCTTGACTTGCTGAATAAGGCGAATTCCTCCTCCTAGGTAGATGACAGCTCCTAGGAAGGTGCAATGAAGCTTCCTTCTTCTTTTGATTGCTTCCAACTACTGGGGAGAGGGAAGAGAGGATGCCAAGGACGTCATTCCTTTATATGGGAGATGGAAATTCTCCTCCTGGATAGGTGATGAACGATTTCTCTTTCTTCTTATCACACTTCAACATGCCTTTGTTGCTTCCTTTATGCTGAAATCAACTAATTTGACTAAGAAGTGGCCTTCTGACATCAGTACTTGGAATTTGATCATCAAGGCCACGAAATTATCCTTACTTAATCATACTTAGCTCTTCAAATCATGAATACAATTAGTTAAGAAATTGGCTTAAACCGAGGTGAGAAAGCCACATGTCCTTAACTGAAAAGGATGCAAAAGTTCCAAACGAACTCGGAATAAACCAAAATTTCACCAGTAGACTTAGATTATCCCTATAAGATTATGGAAAAAATTCCAAGTGAATTCGAGCTCTCCTTCATGGTCAACTTGGTTTCACTCCCCAAAATGTCCTTAACTGAAAACCGGCATAAGTTCTTACACCGATGTCAGAATAAGGTGAAATTTTACCAAGATGATCTAGATAGCTCAAGGATCATCATGGTATGATCCCTGGTAGAAATCGCAGCCTCTAGCCTTCTCAATTGATCAATTTTACCATTTTGTCCTTAATTGAACAAAATGCAAAGTTGTAGTTTTGCCTCCCGGGGAGGGGAAAAGGGCTAGGCGATTTCTCCACTATGTTAGTTTGATTATGTTGAGGAGGTGTGAGGTTGAAAATTTCATGCCTCTCTCACGTAGGTAGATGAAAAACTTTAGCTCTATGCCTCCATCCTGCAAGAAGAGAAAAATTACTCTCCTCAGGGAAGAGGGCGGGCTCACCTCTACATAGGGGACGACTTTGGTGATCGGTCGTTGATCAAATCACAAGATAAATCCCCACAAACCAATAACTAATAGCTAGGGCAAGTAGGGGTCGAATCCCACAGAGAAGGTGGAAACAAATTAAATCCAAATCACACTAAAGAAAGTCCTACCAAAGGGGATTTTTATGGGTTTTTCAAAATAGACAAATTAAATTCGAAAACAGTAAAATAGAATAAAACTAGAGATTAAGAAAATAGTTTGAGAAAAACAATGGATTAAAAACATACTTCTTCTCCTTTAGGTAATTATTTTGATCTAATAAATCATGAATCATGGACACGAGACATGAATTTGACTTAAATTGCAATAAATTAAGAATCATAAATTACTCCAAATCGATATATAGCCTAAGACGTAGACATCAATTTTCATTGGAATAAAGTAATCCTCTTAATATCTTAAGAAACTCCACTTGAATAATTGGTATAGGAACAGACGTAATGCAAATTCCAACATGCTAATAAGATTAATCCGCATCTCGCTAAAACTAACCTCTATTATTCTAATCTAGGTTTCACCCCTTCCTAGAATAAGCATTAAGATTATTCTTTTCCACATGCATGATAAATCAATACCAAACTCACCTACATCTATTTCCAATTCGGCTTATAGATTTCAATAAGGTTTGATAATCCCATTGAATCTAGAATTCCTAGAATTACAACTGTCACTTGGACCAACATCGACTTAATTCAAGCCAACTTGAATCTAACTATAGCATTCATAAATCTCAAGATAAGTTGCGCACCAAATCAATCAAAATATGAACACATAAGATGAAGCATAGGGATGAGAAACATATTCAAACAGAAAAATCAAATTATTAAGAACAAAAGTCTCACCATAGATTCATTAATCAAAAAAATCTAAGGAAAAGAAGTATAAGAGTTTACCTACTCATGGATTTCCATGAGAGGCTAGAAAACTTACAAAGAAAATAGGAAGAGAAGAGGGAGGCGGCGGCCTCCTATTCAAAACTGTAAATCCTAAGTAAACCAAGAGATAAAAACTATGCTTCTTGTATGTTAGGGTTCTAGGATAAGAGGGGGTATATAGGGGGCTGCCTAGGGTTTAATTTAGAGTTCTAGATGACTTAAACTAACCCTAGGGACGTTCTAGGCTGTTTTCCATCTCTTCAAGCTGACCCAAATAAGTTATATGGGCTTAATTGATCAAAAACGCAAGTCAGGCCCAAGACAGATTCTGTCCGCAGACTTCAGGGGCATTTGCATCCATGAAAACGTCAGATCTGGGCTTCGACCAAAACACCAAAGTTGTAGCTCTTGGAAGTAGCTTTCCAACGCATGTTCATACGCATCATTTAGAGCTCTGGATCAAAATTTATGGTTGTTTTCCCGAACTGACGCCAAATCTGGAAAGTATTGAAGAAGCTTCAATAGGAAGTGACATGGGAGTGTGGACGCTGGGCTGTTGGGCGCGCGCGGGACAAGGACCCCGACTCCACCTGGGTACCCATATGGTTTCCTTGAGCACCCATGTGGTTTGCTTAAGAACCCAGGTGGGCAGTCTCACGACTCCAGCTGGGTGCCCACATGGTTTGTCTAAAGTCCCATGTGTTTTGCCTGATCACCCAGATGGCCTGTGTCATAGCTCATCTTCTTGACATGTCTTCTTGCCTTGAACTTGTCTTTGCTCCTTTACCTTGAAAACACCGAGAAATCAACTTTATGACTTTGATAAGCATAAAATTGACTCTTTAAGCTCTTCAATCACGAACATGATGGCTTCATTCTTCATCCAAAACTTCCTTGGAAAATATTTGTGTCATAAATCATCCAAAAAGGCTCTACAAAGGTACAAAATTGATGATTTTGCACTTTTCTTTTTGTCAACACCTATGAACACAATTATAACCAATATAAGGCATAATCAAGCATAAAACACTCAAAAAGCATAGGAAAAAGCTAATAAAAAGGTGTATGATTTTGGTCTGATCATATTTCCCCCACACTGAAGCTTTGCTTGTCCCTAGCAAATTAGTGCTACAAATCCTAAGAAAACAAAAGTTAGTCCTAAACTAAACAATTTATTGATTACACTTTCGTAGGTGTACGCGGCACTTAGCTCGTGACGCAAGCCATTTCAACCTAAGACTGATAGAGGTACTTAGGAGGTGTGATGTTGTAGACACCCTTGTTTCGCCTGTATCCTTCCAATTAAACTGAACTACTCCTCAATCTGCATTAAAAGTAATCTAGGGGCATTTTGGTCATTTTTAAACCAAGGGCATTTTGGTCATTTTTGCTTCAGGGACATTTTAGTCATTTTTAATTCGTTGCTAATTTAAATTAGCATGTCCATTTTAGCATGAAAACTTGGGTAGATTGCATTGCATTCCAGGATCAAAATCAAAAAATATTTTCCCTTTAAATTGTCTTACTTTGTCTATTTAAATTGCATTTCACCCATTTTAATTTACTTAGGCATTTTAATTGGTTGGTTTTTGCATGCCATACATGTTTGTAATGGAACTCTCTTTCCTAAATTTGGCTAGGCCTTTTATTAATCATTTTCTTTAAGGGGATCTTGTTAGCATTTTGGGGCATTTTTATTCTTTCTTTCTTTCTTTAGTTGGTCTAATTAATTATGGGATTGTATCATTCATGCACGAGCCTTACTGATTTTTTTGGACTGGATTTCTTTCCTATCCTAGCCTTTATTCGAGTCATTTTCGTTGGGCCGATTCCCGAAATCTCCATACCATTTGAACCACTTTTTTTTTATGAGGACACATTTCATTTCAAGTCACTTGAACCAATTCCCATTTACAGACTCTTGTACAATAAAAAAATCATTGCATGGTGATGATGGTTTAATCCATTCCTTTTTAATTCCATTTATTAAAGCAAATTGCAAAATACAAAGGCCTTCAATGATTAACTCCCTTTCGTAGTTCAGAAAAATCACAAGGGAGAGTACTCATATGACTCTAATTAGACCTCAATTATGTCTCTTGACCTTCCATGCTTGTCTTTCCAGCCTTTCCTGCTTTCTCCAGCTCTAGTTTACTTTGCCGTAAGCCTGACACATATCCTGTAAAAGAAACTGCAGTGTAAATTAGGTGTGTGTGGCATCTCATAAATTGCATTCTCAATCACAAGACAGGCCACTTTCTCATAGAATAGTAGCATTCAACGTGCAACATTAGGTTCAATTTACATGCATGGCATTTCTCCTAATTCATTGAAGCAAAATACACATACATTCATAGCCGTATGAAATCATTTAGTTTTGGGTGATAAAAAGATGAAAGAAATGATTTGTAAGTGATGAAGTAGTGAAATTGATGATTAAAGTGAGTGAATTTGTGAATAAAGGTAGTAGAAGAAAAATGAAATGGGTTTTAGGTTGGAGATGGGTGTTGGAAAATTGAAGATGGGTGATGGGTGGTATTTATAGTGTGAGAATTTGGATGTGACTGTTGGGAGTTGAGAGGCTCGGGTTGGCACTTGGATGGTCGGCATTGTCCTAGCTCAGTGGTCGGCATAGAGGTGCTCAGGCTTTCTAGCTGGGGGTTCAGACAAACTGCCTGGGCGCCCAGCTAGAGTCGGGCTCTATGTTGGTGTTGGTTTGGTGCAGGGTAGCTGGGGGCTATGGCTTCCGAATCGGGTTTTGGCTCCTTTGTGCTTCCCGTTGCATTTTTGCTTCCAAACTTATTTCCAACTTCAACTCTTACTATCATCCAAACTTGTGCAAAAATTCCCAAAAATCTTTCAATCCAAGAACACTTATTTCTTACCAAAAATTCCACTTGATAACCATCAAAGAGGTACCTTAGGCTCTTATCACTTAAGATTCTATATGTATGATATGCATGAGATAATATATACAATGATGATATGAATTCACTTGTTCAAGCTCTTATCACCTTTTCATGCATATCATTGTATATATGTACTTACATGAAAAACAATTCAATTCAAGGAGTAAACAATCAATCTCAATATGCATCAATCAACAATCAAAGCATATGAAATTAAATTAAATGGGAGTTAAGAAAGCTTCTCTATTTTTGCAAGCATATGCTCCATTTGCTATCTTCACGTGTGCTTCCTCCACTTGTCTCCATTTGCTTGTAATGCTCCTTGATTTGAATTTACAAAGAAAATTTAAAACATGAAAATGCAAAATGATCTAAAACTAATAAAGAGAAAATTAAAAAGAAGGATAGATGTTAATTTCTTGGGTTGCCTCCCAAGTAGCGCCTTCATTTATTGTCTTTGGCTAGACATCCTCGAGAACTCTTATTCTCCATGTGTGAAGGAAAGTTGAGTGTGCTCCTTCAATAAGTCCACGATGATGTTGAGAGTGTCACTCATGGCTTTGAAAAGTTCAAGTATAGCTTCTTCGAATTTGAGTAACTTCTCTCGAGCTTCCTCCATATCCTTGTGGACATCTTCACGCGTGTTGGTGGAAATTTCACCTCTTTCTCCAAGCTTTTCCTTGTCTTTTTTCTTTGTCCAACTTGGAGGTGCAATTGCTTGAGTCAAAGCTTCCAATGCTTCATATGCGTCTTCACAAGTACGATCGAACAAGGGTATGTCATTGATGCTATCTACAAGAATTTGATCATCAACTCCTAATCCTTGATAGAAATATTCGATCAATTCCTTGAGGTATGGCATGTTGAGGACAATCGGCGCAAAGTTTCTTGAATCTTTCCCAAGCTAGGTAAAAATTCTCATCCTTGCGTTGTTGAAAACTTGCAATCCTTTGTCTCCCCTTTGCAATTTGCTCTTTTGTCATAGTTAAAGATGCTTCACCTAACTCTTTCTTTACCCACTTTTCCACTACACAAACAAAATCATTAGTTTTCAAAGATAAATTAGATGAAATTTTAGGATGAATAACATCACCATCAAACTCCATTGTCAATGAACCATCAAAAACATCGATCTTGGTGTGAGAGGTCCTTAGGAAAGGTCTTCCTAATAAGAGAGGGCATTGATCCTTTGTAATTTCTCCTTCCATTTCCATAAAAAAAATGTCAATAGGAAAAATTAAATGTTGCACTTTAATTAGAATATTCTCTAGCACACCCTTGGGATGTACCAAAGATCCATCAGCCAATTGAAGAACAACATCAGTGTATTTTAAAGGGCCAATATTTAAAGTTTGGTAGGAAGAATAAGGCATGACACTCAAAGATGCTCCTAAGTCAAGCATAGCATTTTCAATGATCTTATTTCCAATTGAACATGTAATTGAAAACATACCTGGATCCTTGCATTTAGGAGGTAAATGTTTTTGCAAAACAGCAGAAACTGTTGCTCCAACATTCAACTTACCTTGTAACCTTTTCTTGTTTGTACACAATAGCTTAAGAAGCTTTGCATACCTTGGCACTTGTTGAATTGCATCAAGAAGTGGGATGTTGACCTCGACCTTTCGAAAAATGTCCAAGATGTCTTGATCATCATCTTCTTTCTTTGATTTCTTCAACTTCATTGGAAAAGGCTCCTTCTTTGAATCCAATTTGGGCTTGACAACAGAAGTTTCCTTGGCTTCATCTTCAATCTCGACTTCTTCCACTAGCACATGCAATTCATCTTCGTTCTTGCTTGTCCCTTCATCCATTATAGGCTTAGTTGGATATGGTTCTTCCAACTCCTTTCCACTTCTCAAGGTAATAGCATTCACATTTTCCTTAGGAGGCACTTTTGGTTGAGATGGGATCTTGTTTTGGCTTTGTGCTTTGAGCTCACTCACATCACTTGCCAATTGACCTATTTGCTTCTTTAAGATCTCCATGGTCTCTTTCATTTGTTGCATTCCTTCAGAATAATGTGAAGATGGCTGAAAATTAGGCCTTGAATAGTTGTTTGGCCTTGCTTGGTAAGTACCTTGGTTCCCATAAGAATTGTAGCTTCTTGGAAATGGCTCTTGCTTCCTTTGAAATCCCTCTTGCATTCCTAAAGCATTGACTTCTTCAACATTGTCTTCGACCAAACTTGGCACACTTGAAAAGTTCAATTTGAACAAATCAGTGAGCAAAGCAATTTGTTGATTTGTCTCTTCAACACGTTGCTCCAATGTAGAGGAATGGGTTGAGACTTCATTGATCCTTTTGATATTTCCATCTCTTGGTGCACAACTCTCGCGAGTACCAAATTGTTGTGTATTTGCAGCCATGTTCTCGATCAAAGTCCAAGCATTGGTGGGAGTTTTGTCGATGAAAGCCCCTCCACTTGCAGAGTCTATGGAAGATCTATCAAATGGGAGTAAACCTTCATAAAAGTATTGAATTAGCAATTGTTCAGGGATCTGATGATTTGGACAACTTGAGCACAATCTCTTGAAACGTTCCCAAAACTCGTACATTGTCTCGCCTTGGGATTGCTTAATTCCACTTATCTCCTTTCCTATGCTTAACACTTTGTGAGCAGGAAAGAATTTCTCCAAAAACATCTTCTTAAGGCTCGTCCAAGAAGTGATTGAACCACTAGGCATGTAGTACAACCAATCCTTTGCACGATCCATAAGGGTAAAAGGAAAAGTTCTAAGTTTAAATTGCTCCTCAGAAATACCTTGCATCTTCGTCGATGAACAAACAATTTGAAAATCAGTGAAATGTCAATGTGGATCTTCTCTAGGCATACCATGGAATTTTGGCAATAACAGAATGAATCCAAACTTGATCTCAAAATTTTCTTCATTGGTTGGATATTGAATTGCTAAACGCTGAGTAGCCACGTTTGGGGCAGCAAGTTCCCTCAAAGTCCTAGCATTGTTGTCTCTTTCGGCCATGTTTTCTCTTGGGGATTGTGGTTCCAAAGTTGAAGAAGAAGTGGTGGAACATGGAGAACTAGATTGAGAACTTCGTGTTGACGAATCTCCTCTTTGCTCTCTAGTCAAATTCTCCCTCCTTAGTGTAAAGAGTGTACGTTTAGGCTCAAGATTGAATTCTAAGTCTTTAGTACCACTACTCCTTGTATTTGGCATACAACTCCTAGAAAAACCGTAAACAAAAAATTCAACAATTAAAAGTAACAAAGAAAAATAAACGAAAATAAAAGAAAAAGAAAAAAACGAAAAAATAAAAAGATAAGGGTAAGAAATTCTTAGGTAGTAATTTGTCTTCAATCTTCTTGTTGCTTCCTTCCTTCCCCGGCAATGGCGCCAAAATTATGATCGGTCGTTGATCAAATCACAAGATAAATCCCCACAAACCAATAACTAATAGCTAGGGCAAGTAGGGTCGAATCCCACAGAGAAGGTGGAAACAAATTAAATCCAAATCACACTAAAAAAAGTCCTACCAAAGGGGATTTTTATGGGTTTTTCAAAATAGAAAAATTAAATTAGAAAACAGTAAAATAGAATAAACTAGAGATTAAGAAAATAGTTTGAGAAAAACAATGGATTAAAAACATACTTCTTCTCCTTTAGGTAATTATTTTGATCTAATAAATCATGGATCATGGACACGAGACATGAATTTGACTTAAATTGCAATCAATTAAGAATCATAAATTACTCCAAATCGATATATAGCCTAAGACGTAGACATCAATTTTCATTGGAATAAAGTAATCCTCTTAATATCTTAAACAACTCCACTAGAATAATTGGTATAGGAACAGACGTAATGCTAATTCCAACATGCTAATAAGATTAATCTGCATCTCGCTAAAACTAACCTTTATTATTCTGATCTAGGTTTCACCCCTTCCTAGAATAAGCATTAAGATTATTCTTTTCCACATGCATGATAAATCAATACCAAACTCATCTACATCTATTTCCAATTCGGCTTATAGATTTCAATAAGGTTTGATAATCCCATTGAATCTAGAATTCCTAGAATTACAACTGTCACTTGGACCAACATCGACTTAATTCAAGCCAACTTGAATCTAACTATAGCATTCATAAATCTCAAGATAAGTTGCGCACCAAATCAATCAAAATATGAACACATAAGATGAAGCATAGGGATAAGAAACATATTCAAACAGAAAAATCAAATTATTAAGAACAAAAGTCTCACCATAGATTCATTGATCAAAAATACCTAAGGAAAAGAAGTATAAGAGTTTACATACTCATGGATTGTTTCCAATCCATGAGACGCTGGAAAACTTACAAAGAAAATAGGAAGAGAAGAGGGAGGTGGCGGCCTCCTCTTCAAAACCGCAAATCCTAAGTAAACTAAGAGATAAAAACTATGCTTCTTGTACATTAGGGTTCTAGGATAAGAGGGTATATATAGGGGGCTGCCTAGAGTTTAATTTAGAGTTCTAGATGACTTAAACTAACCCTAGGGACATTCTAGGCTGTTCTCCATCTCTTCAAGCTGACCCAAATAAGTTATATGGGCTTAATTGATCAAAAACGCAAGTCAGGCCCAAGACAGATTCTGTCCGCAGACTTCAGGGGCATTTTTGGCCATGAAAACGTCAGATCTGGGCTTCAACCAAAACATGAAAGTTGTAGCTCTTGGAGGTAGCTTTCCAATGCATGTTCATACGCCTCATTTGGAGCTCTGGATCAAAAGTTATGCTGTTTTCCCGAACTGACGCCAAATCTGGAAAGTATTGAAGAAGCTTCAAGAGGAAGTGACATGGGAGTGTCGACGCTGGGAGCGGGACAAGGACCCCGACTCCACCTGGGCGCCCACATGGTTGCCTTGAGCACCCATGTGGTTTGCTTGAGAACCCAGGTGGGCAGTGTCACGACTCCAGCTGGGTGCCCACATGGTTTGTCTGAAGACCCATGTGTTTCGCCTGATCACCCAGATGGGCTGTGTCATAGCTCATCATCTTAACATGTCTTCATGCCTTGAACTTTTCTTTGCTCCTTTGTCTTGAAAACACCAAGCAATCAACTTTATGACTTTGGTAAGCATAAAATTGACTCTTCAAGCTCTTCAATCACGAACATTATGGCTTCATTCTTCATCCAAAACTTCCTTGGAAAATATTTGTGTCATAAATCATCCAAAAAGGCTCTAGAAAGGTACAAAATTGATGATTTTGCACTTTTCTTCTTGTCAACACCTATGAACACAATTATAACCAATATAAGGCATAATCAAGTATAAAACACTCAAAAAGCATAGGAAAAAGCTAATAAAAAGGTGTATGATTTTGGTCTGATCATTTGGGCTTTATTATTAAGTCCATGAGATATTTTCCATCTCATGGGTAGATGGTAAAAAACTTCCTTTTTTTACTGCTTGCCTCCCTAGTAGACTGCAGCATTGAAGGAACTGCCTCCTTTAATTGATTTTCTGCCTCCTCCCTTGATATAGGGTGGCATATATGGATAATAATAATAATAATTTCGAAAATTATTATTATTTATTTAATAATTTCGGCCTTAATTAATTAATTACAAGAATTTCCTAATTCAATAAGAACTAGGGTGGTGCAGAAATTAAGTTTCTTCAGGATTTGTAATCAAATCTTGACCACTCATCTTGATATAAATCATGTGAAGACCAATTTACCCTCAATTGTATATTGAGGTATAAACAATGCCCCCCAAGCTTAAGTCCTTGACCTAAAAGGAAAGGATTTGAGCTTGTATATATGGAAATTGGTCTTAGCCGAAATTCCTCCTCTTATTTTTCCTTAGCATCGTCGACCTCCCTCCTTGGTACCATACTTAGCTGAAAATTGCAGCAAGTTTTCAAGCTTCAATGGCTTCCAAGAGTCATGATCTCAGCAACAAAAATCATCAAGGCCGATCCACCTCAATGCCAATCAATTCAAGCTGCAGCTCCCTTTTCTTCGAGGCTTCCAAAATCATTGGCAAGGATCATGTAGATGTGACTTTGATGATAATTATGTGGTGTTATAGCTGCTGGAATTTAGAGGATTAATTTGATTTAGAAACCAAATTAATTTAGTGAAGAATTTGGCAAAAAAACCCTAGCAAAAACCATGTAGTTTTCGGCATAGGATTAAAATTTTGCCATAGATCTTTCAATCAACATGTTGCTGCATATAATCATGTATCATATGGCATAAATCATGTTAATTTGATAGGATTAGGGCTAGGGTTCATCGATTAGGGTTAAACACCCTAATTTGCAACAATTCGGCCTAATTTGGCCAAAAAATTAAGATTAATTTCAGCCTAGATCTTTAATCTAGCCAAAATTGATTAGGATAAGATGTTTTCCTCATGTGATTACATTAGATTTCATGAGCATGAAAACCTAATTTGATGAGGAAAGAAAACCCTAGCAAGCCACGGCCCCAAATTTCAAAAATTACAATTTTCGGCGGCTTGCAACTTAGTTCCTAGGGTTTTGGTTTTGCAATCTTCAACCTAATTGGTTAATTTGGGCCAAAAATTACTTTAATTTAGCTTAAATTATTAGCATAATTAATTTTGGCAGCCATAACTTAATATTTTTGCCAAAATAAAAATTATGAAATAATTTTAAGGTGGTAAAATTAATTTCACCAACTTGTTGTATTTCAAATTAACAATTTCTTGCTAATTTTTTTTATAGGCCGCATTTGCTATTGGGGCGGCTTTGTCCACTAAGATTTGTATGAACTTGGTGAGGACAATGTCCTTAGCACCATTCCTCTTGCCCCTCAGGCATTGCTTGCCATCTCCTGGCTACTTCAATAGTTTCTCTGCCCTGACTTTCCTTCATGATTTTCAGACCGGATTCTATCCTGGCCAACAAAGCATCAATTCGGCTGAGCACCTCATCCACACTTGTTGTATCTTTTTTTATTTCAGGAGAGTCTTCAATCCCCTTGGAGCTGGTGACTTCTATGGAGTCGTCAACTTCCTCAAAGTCAGAGTGGTTAGAAAGTTGCCCCCCGACCACTTTGTTCTCATTAAGTTGACCTTCACCATGTTCGGAGCAATTGTCTTTATCACTATCAGCGCAATCATCACCTATGGTATAGTTAATGGTGACATCATCTTCCTTAATGGTTTTGGCGCCATCTTCACTGCCCCCCGAGCGTTCGTCATCTTCTTGAGACAGTTGACTTGTGTTATCTCCTTCACCACTTCCCATACTTATGTTGTCATTTGTAATGTGAGTGGTGTTACTAGTAGAAGTGGCCTCATCACTAGATGGACTAGTGGCACCAACATCTACTTTGACTGGAATGGACTCATAATCACCATCATCCATATCGGAAGTGGTAGAGCCAGCAGTAAAATTCTGGAGTATGGAGTTCATGTTCATCTTCACTTCTTTTCTTGTTTTGGCTCTTTTACAGAGTTCTCGTCTTCTCCAAGTCTTCTTATTTTGCTGAGTAGGTTGGCTAAAGATTTTGGGATGTTCAACCCTTCGCCAAACACCACTTTGAACCTTTGAAGTTAACTGGACCGTCTTTGGTTGTGCATGAGAAGTTGGAGTCTGTTTTAATTGCACCCCTCTAGATGAAGATGGAGCAGATGAGTAGTGGGGTGGCGTCACTTTTAGAGTGGATGGCGCCACCTGCTTCTTTGCCCTAGGTGGAGAAAACTCCAACTTTCTTCTAGGAGCGTTGTGTTTCAATGCCACTGACCTTGGAGTTAATGGCTGAGCAAGTTGATAATCCAAGGTTTTTTGCACCATGGTCACACCTTTTGTTTTTCCTTATTTAAACAAATGACCATTCTTTCGAAAGTTAGCCATCACCTTGTCAACGACTTCTTCTACAAGAGGTAAGACTTGGGTGGCTACTTGGTGTGGATGGAGTATGACAACTTGATGTGGATGTAACTGAGGTAGTATGACCAAGGGTGGCGGCACCTGCTGCTGTATTTGCCCCCCGAGTGTTGTTTCTATTACAGAGATGGCTTCTTGCATTTGTTTGAAGCCATTCTCATTCTTGGTTATTTGTTCCTGGATCATCTCTTGGATTCTTGCTTCCATCTTGTTCATCACCTCTCCTAAGGCGTTAGCAAGATCACTAGGAGTTATAGTGCAGGTGACATCTCCTGGGAGGTAGGGGGAGCCGCCTCCTTTGTTGCCTTCTGCAAGCAGGGAGGCATCTCCTGAAACAAGGGATGCATCTCCTTTGTTGCTTTCTGCGCCACTTTCATGTCCATGTAAGAACATGTGGCGCAGAGAATCTTGCTTTTTCTTTGCATCCTCATTGGTTAGCTGTCCATTTTCTGGAAGATTAAATGCAACCATGTGTATAGGAGCTGGGAAAGGATCCTTGTTGACTCCCATATCCTTCTTGAGAGGCTCAGGGAATTTTAGTATTCCCCTTTCTATCTTCTCTTGTATTATGTTAAGAACATAATACAGTTGTTGGTTGGATGCCTCCAAGAGTCATGGTACTTGCAGTACTCTCTCCCTTTGATGTCCTCAGGTGAAGGAAGGACATGTCCAGGTGGTAGCTTGATCATATCAGACTTATGTAGGAAGTCAAAGACTTCATTTGTTTTTGAGGTGTCAAATGAATAAGTCTTGCTTCCATGATAAGGTTTCTTCTCTGCTTGTCTCTGATACATAGCAACAAACCTCTCCTGGGTCTGAGGGTGTCCCACTCCTGCCTTTATCAGACATGGAAACTCAATAGGCCAATCAGCTTTGACCTCAGCTATTCCAAGTTCAAAAATTGGCTCTTGATAGTAAGTCCCATACGATGAACTTCTTTTTTCATTCTCCTCTCGTAGGAGAGTCTCATATCTTGTCACCTTGGTTGACATCTCGAAGAAGTCTCTGAAGTCAACACCTTCGAACTTCTTTCGAAGCTCAATGTCAAGTCCATTTTGAGCTAGGCGCACGAACTCCATCTCTTGAAGAGGTGTGCGACACCTATTCCTTAGCTTCTTGAAGCGAGCTAAGTACTCTTCGGCTGACTCCCCTTTCTTTTGATAGAGGCGTGACAAGTCAGCCATGGAGACCTCAAGTTCAGTTCTATAGAACTGTGTGTGAAACAACCTCTCCATCTCTTCCCAGGTCCTTATTGAGTTGGGTGGTAGGTTGATGTACCATGTAAAAGCCGCCCCAGTGACTGAGTTAGGAAAGAGACGAAGCTTGTGATATCCAGAGTTAGCCTCTCCACATTGCACAGTGAAGCGAGCAATGTGCTCTAGAGTCATCTGCTCACTTGAAGTTCCGTAGAAACAAGTGAAGTCAAGGACTTTGTATCCTCGAGGGAGAGGATAGAGTCTATCATACTCCTCAGGATAAGGCTTCTGGAATGATGGCCTTCCAACTCTTCTGTAAGCGAGGCCAATCATATCTTCAATCATCTCCCTAATGTGGTTCTGATTGACTGGTCCTTGTACATCAGCAACTTGAGGTGGATGGCGTGGAGCAGGATGGCGTTGATGGCCATTTCTTTCTCCATTGCCATTGCCATTCCTCACATGAGGTGGTACATAGGCTACAGCTTGAGGTCCAACAGGGTTGACTTCCTCTTCCACATTGTCAGGGGCTTGATTTGCAGCCTCCTAATGTCCAGAGATGAGATCAGCTTCATTCTCAGCTCTTACTGCTCCCTCCCTAGGAGGCGGTAGGTTATTACCAGCCACATCCACCTAAGGTGGAACTCTCACCTGATTGGCACCATTATGGTTAGGTGGCGCCACAGGTGGAGGGAGAAGTGCAGGGAGATTAACTTGCCTCTGTTCTTGGGCTACTTGTTGGATCTGCCCCCCGAGTCTATCTTCCATCTTATTGATAAGTTGTTGGATGTTCTCTTGGGAGTCGGCTCTTTGTTGAGCCAATTGCTGCACAATGAGATCTTGAGAGGTGTTTAACCTTAGAAGAGACTGGGCAATGGCTTCGAGAGATCGCCACATGTTAGCATCTGTCTACTTAGGAGGAGAGTCCTCTTCCTCCTTGCCAGTAGAGCCATGTGGACTTTGGCTTGAGGAGTCTTGAGGCCTCTTGTCTCCATTCTTAGGTGGCATAGCTGTGTTGTGTAAAAAAAAAATTAAAGTAAATAAACGAAAAAAGTAAAGAAAAAGTAGACCTTCAGTATGCTGAGATGAGAAAACAAGTTGTTGTGTCCCAGCTTGAACGTTGAAGGGAGTTGTTGGTGTATACCTAGGAGTGAGGCGGACACCTTGCTGAGAGACTAGGAGGAGGAGAGTAGGGGATCGCCGACTATGTAGAGGAACAGTAGAGAGGGTAACGCGAGAGAGGGAGAGCAATTTGCTGCTTGTCCTACTAGGTGTGCCAAAAAGAGATGTTGCGCCAAAAATCTTTTGCTAGAGTTTTCGCGGAGAATCCTTTATGACAGCATAGCGGCGTGCCAGTCAATTTGCTGAAATTGACAAAGAGGTTGTAAAAATTGGATCTGGTGCGCGGAGCAGCAGATTAAAAGATCAGAGCAATTGTGGGGACTGAATCAAAGTCACACCGGAGCATTTAAATCATTGGATCCACAACAAATTGTTTCCAGAATAGGGGTCTTCTTCTTCTCTTTAACTGGATCCGATCTATGAGATCTATTTTTGATTGAAATTGAAAGAAAATAACAATTTGATTATTATTGATGAGAAAGAAACACGTGTACAGTGTTTTTATGTCCAGAGACATGATTGAAACAAGAGAAAAACACTAAAAGAGTGTTTGGGTGTCCTGAGACAGGATCTAAACAAGAAAAATATGAAGAATGAGTAAGAACTCGTGATGAACAAGAGGAAAATGGCACAGAGCCAGAGAGAAAATAAGCACGGAGCTTGGTTTTTTGCGCGGAGCAAGTTTGTAGCTTCAGGAGCTGGTTTTTTTTTTATATGAGTGATATCTGTGAATGTGTTTTGAGATGTGGAATCTGCTTGAAGCCTTGGAATGACTCCCTTTATATAGGGGGCGGCATGGGCCTTGCATTTAATGGGCTTGACTTGCTGAATAAGGCGAATTCCTCCTCCTAGGTAGATGACAGCTCCTAGGAAGGCAGTTAAGCTTCCTTCTTCTTCTGATTGCTTCCAACTACTGGGGAGAGGGAAGAGAGGATGCCAAGGACGCCATTCCTTTAGATGGGATATGGAAATCCTCCTCCTGGATAGGTGATGAACGATTTCTCCTTCTTCTTATCACACTTCAACATGCCTTTGATGCTTCCTTTGTGCTGAAATCAACTAATTTGACTAAGAAGTGGCCTTCTGACATCAGGACTTGGACTTTGATCATCAAGGCCACGAAATTATCCATAATTAATCATACTTAGCTCTTCAAATCATGAAAATAACAATTAGTTAAGAAAATGGCTTAAACCGGGGTGAGAAAACCACATGTCCTTAACTGAAAAGGCTGCAAAAGTTGCAAACGAACTCGGAATAAACTAAAATTTCACCAGTAGGCTTAGATTATCCCTATAAATTATGGAAAAAATTCCAAGTGAATTCGAGCTCTCCTTCATGGTGAACTTGGTTTCACTCCCCAAAATGTCCTTAACTGAAAACCGGGCATAAGTTTTTACACCAATGTCAGAATATGGTGAAATTTTACCAAGATGATGTACATAGCCCAAGGATCATCATGGTATGCTCCCTGGTAGAAATCGCAGCCTCTAGCCTTCTTAATTGATCAATTTTACCATTTTGTCCTTAATTGAATAAAATGCAAAGTTGTAGTTTTGCCTCCCGGGGAGGGGAAAAGGCTAGGCAATTTCTCCACTATGTTAGGTTGATTATGTTGAGGAGGTGTGAGGTTGAAAATCTCATGCCTCTCTCACGTAGGTAGATGTTTCTCTTGCTGACAAACTTTAGCTCTCTGCCTCCTTCTTGCAGGAAGAAAAAAATTACTCTCCTCAGGGAAGAGGTCGGCCTCTCATCTACATGGGAGACGACTTTGGGCTTTATTATTAAGTCCATGAGATTTTTTCCATCTCATGGGTAGATTGTAAACAACTTCCTTTTTTTACTGTTTGCCTCCCTAGTAGACAACACTATTGAAGGAAACTGCCTCCTTTAATTGATTTTCCACCTCCTCCCTTGATATAGGGTGGCATATATGGATAATAATAATAATAATTTCGAAAATTATTAGTATTTATTTAATAATTTCGGCCTTAATTAATTAATTACAAGAATTTCCTAATTCAATAAGAACTAGGGTGGTGCAGAAACTAAGTTTCTTCATGATTTGTAATCAAATCTTGACCACTCATCTTGATATAAATCATGTGAAGACCAATTTACCCTCAATTGTAAATTGAGATATAAACAGTATCCTAACGTTTCCTTTCAAAAAGGCTAAAGGAGGGTCATTATAACATACACCTGTCAACCATATTTATTGACAAAGTAATTCTATCTGAATCCTAATGGTTTCAGCTAATATATTCCAACAACCTCATCATTTGACAATATTTTACCATAAGTGCCAAAATCAACCCTAATTTAGCAATTTTTGCTAATACTACTTATACTTGCAACAAGGAATGTATTATACAGCCATTAGACATTTGGTCCAGTGGTAAAGTGTTGATTTTTAGTTGCAGTTAGGGGTGTAAGTCATACAGTCCTACTCGCGAGCTACTCAGGCTCGACTCGAAGAAAATTCGAGTTCGGCTCGGAAAAATTCGAGCCGAGCTCGAGCTCGAGCTACTCGAGTAGCCGATCGAGCCGAGCTCGAGTAGTTTAACACTCGACTCGAAGGCTCGTCGAGCCTAATCGAACTTCCTTATATAAATATAGTAGAATTACTAAATTAACCTTATATAAGTAGTTTAGTGTTTTTTTATAACATGGATACTTAAGTCTTTTACTTAAAATATATTAAAACACTAAATTCCCTTCTTCTACCTTCCAAATGGGCTCTGCCGCCCTCTGCCCTCCCCCCCTTCCGGCAACCCTTTCAGTTTTCGTGATAACAAAACCAGATTATTAGTGTAATTAGTGTTGTCAACGAACAAAGCCAAAATCAAACGTTTCTCACGTTGACAAGTTGAGATTTTGATGGGAAAAAAACTTGATCTCAATTTAGTATGGTTTTTGCTACTGGATATCGCAACGTTTCCTCGTGGCTTGAGGTGAGAAAATATTCCAAAACTCCCTCAAAGGCTTTTCAATTCAACCCTTTTTTAATGTCAAAGAAAATGAGATCTGAGACTATGATTTGTTTTATTTACTTATATAAAACCACAAATATTTCAACATTTTCTTTTCTGTAAAAGGGAAATAATTGTTTTGAAGAGATTTTTATCCGTTCCGATCTTGTTTTGGCAAAAAAAAAATCTTGTCTTGGGTCTGTCTCGAATAGCTCGACTAGGCTCGAGCTCGGTGTCGAGTCGAACCCGAGCAGCAAAGGCAAAACTCACTACTCGGCTCGGCTCGACTCGATTAAACCCCTAATTCCAGTGACCAGGTTACTATCCCTGGCAAGCTTAAATACAAAAAAGAGAGAAGGTATTTTACGTTATATATTAATTACCTAGAATTGTGTGATTGGGTCCGTTTGAATTGAAATTGTGAGATTAAACACTAGGCTAAAAGTTCAAATAAGGGTCTGACCTTTAGGAAAAAAGTCATTTAAGGGCCTGAACTTTGGAAAAGGTCAAATAGATGCCTAACGTTATCAAATTGGGTCAAATAAGGACGTAACATTAGATTTCACGGCGCGTGATGAGCACACAATAGTCAAGGTGCGTGAATGCTTAAGATTCTGCCACATGGCAGACAGTTGAATTTTTGACTGTTGATTACAAAATTTTTAAAGTAATTAATTAAATCATTTTTATTTTGACATAAAGATAATTATAATAACATTTAATTTAATTAAAGGATTAAAAATATTTTAAATTATCAACAATTCAGTTTTAGTTAAATGATTATTAATATTTAATTTAATCTCATCATCATCTATTAGAAGAAACAAGAATCAATCTTAAACCAGGTAAAAGTTTATACGGTTGGAGACCATCAAATAGATTTCCTTGTTTTAATTTTTCTCCCAAATTTAAACCATATATCCAATCTCTTCAACTTCATCCAAAGAATAATTCTTTCACCTCTTCGTTTTTTCAAGATCAAAATCAATTAAAAAAAAAGCCCCTTTTCATTTTTGTTTCCAGAAAAACAACCCCCACCCACCCGAACTCCTTTCTTCTTTTTACTTTGAACAAAAAATGAGAAAAACAAACAAAATGGGTTCCTTTTTTTTCTTTTGATAATCAAAATCAAAAATCAATTTGGAAAGAAGATTTTGGGCAAAGGCTCGGACTAGTAGAGATTTGAAGATTTGAGGTTTTGGGTTTGATAGATCTAGCGGTTTGAAGGTTGGTTTCAGTCAATGGGTTAGCAGCGATGGTGTATAGGGTGGATTAGGTTTAAGCAGCCACTTCGGTAACCCCCACCCATAGGAAAGAAAAAGAAAGGAAAAAGAAAGGAGCTGCTTCTCTGATAACAGAAAGATCTGGTAACCCTTCCAATGGCGGGGTGAACCCTACGATCTCCAACCCAAGTGAATAAGCTCCCCTTTATTCCGGACTTGAGTAAGCCGAAGTAAGAAGCTGGCTAGCAGAAAAAGATAGAGCATCATGATTGGCAGACTCTTAGTCAATATCCCTTTTTTACTTCTCTTAATGATAATATGATTCCGATGATTGGGATTTGAGTTGGGTAGTTGGGGCTTCTAGGGTTTCAGGCGAGGTTCAACTCGGTGAATTGGACGACGGCACCCGGTGGCTTTGTGGCGGTGTCTGGGTTATGGTGGTGGGTATCTGAGTTATGGTGGTGGTGTTCTTAAGTTTGGTAGGTGTTCTTGATTAAATTTTTAAAAAATAAATAATTAAAATGAAAAATAGTTAAATTGAAATAAACAATTTTCTGATAAAAAAGTTAGACATAACGTTACACGTAGCACGCCGTTAAGTCTAACGGCGTGTGTTGCAGGCAAAGTCAATTTTGGACTTATTTGGCCGAAATCGAAAACGTTAGGTACCTATTTGACCTTTTCTGAAGTTCAGGCCCTTAAATGACCTTTTCCCTAAAGGTCAGACCCTTATTTGAACTTTTAGTCTAAACACTATACATATTAGATTAGGTATTGTACAGACAACGACAAAAAAGAAGTGTTAAGTGAAAATAATGGTGGGTGAAATTAAAATATAAAATTACTATTAATATTTATTAAATAGTATATGGATATATAAATATTATTAATATTTAACTTATAATAATTAATTCCAATATTTCCTCAAAATAATTAATTCCAATATTATTTATTTATTTATTTATGATTACTTTAAATTTATAATTATTTGATAAAAAATAAAAGATTATTAAATGTGGTGGGATGGAGCAGGAGCAGGATGGAGACGATGAGGGATATATGGTGGGTGGGAAAACATTATAGCTGGAGGTTATCACGATGGAGATTTATATTGACACCAATATATTTTGTAGAGATGTAGGTCATGGACAGCCTGGATTCATTTTATCTTGAAAATCTTTATAACATATATAATATATAATATAATATAATATATAGTATGTAACCACATGGTGGATAGAATATAGAACAAAATTGCAAATGCATGATGATTGACTTCAGTAAGAACCTAGCTAAATATTTGACATTTCTAATATCAATATATCTTGGTGTCTCGTTTTATAAACTTAATTAATTAATAAACCTATTAGTTCTATCTACGTGATTAATTATTTTTCCTAAGAAAAATATATATGAAACTATATCCAAATCGCAAAAAGTAATAGAAGAAGTTGCCATATGGCTTGGGATCAAAGTCTTAACTATATCCTAGCTATGTGGTTGGATTTGTGGCAAGCCATTTTCAAGGGAATAGGTGGATCTGAGAAATCACCGTTGGAAACACGATCAAAAAGAAACATATTAGCTGCCTCGGTGAAGTGAGTTCCATCCCAATTTACTCGAACTGATGGGTCTTTGCATGATCCCACCACAACTTTTTTGCCATTAACGTCGACGGTTTGTCCACATGTGGCAGCTGAGTTATAGTTGTACTCACCTGATCCATACCCACAACAAGCTACCAACGGTTTTTTAAATCCTGCAACCAAAGGCAGATTCATAACAAATTTTGCTGTATGATCAAATCGTTTCATCATAATTTGAAATAACTTAATTTTGGCTTACCATATTCGGCTGGGTTAACATATAAGAGATACAAAGCAGAGTAAATGTCTACATAAACAATTGCTGCCAAAGGGAATTGATTCCTTAGCTTGGCTAGTCCCTTTTTCAACTCAGCATTATAATTCTCAGCTAATTCATTGTACTGCTTTGCACACCCGGTAGAGTCCTTTATTGCCGATGGAAAACCGGTCAGAATGGATGGAAAGCACCCAATTGGCCTTGTGTTGTAAACCCAAAACGACCTCCCTCCCAAACTATATATTTTCTGCATATGTATAATAATCAATTAACAGGTTAGAGTACCCTTCCACTTTGAAGCAAAGCAAATCATGATCCAATTGAGAATCTTAGAATTACCTCGATTTTGTCCATGAACTGGTTGATTATATCAGGGACAGTAGCGTTGACTTCCTCCAGAGTCTGATTACGAAAGAGACTTTGGGTTAAATCATTCTGGCCGATGTCAAAAGTGTATAAAGCCTTCCCAAAATGCTCCTCCCTTGGCATTAAACTTGCATATACTCCTCCTACCAACATTTATTTATCATATAGTAAATATATATATCTATGGCCTATATACCACTATATATAAATGTATTAATCATGATATGTGAGACTTACCTTGTCTTGTAATAATTTGTGATCTAGCTTTGAATTGAGCAAATTGTGAATATTGTAAGGGCAAGAAGAAGGGACTGGATCCACCATTGGTAGGGACAATGGTCTCCGGTAATCTAATGGTAGATGACGCAGTGGCGAAATTTGCGCCATGTGAGAAATTGCTTGCTAGTGAATTAAGGTATGGGCTTAGAAATGGAAGACCTAAACTCTCAGCTGCACCATAAAACATTGAGTGTTAATTTTATTAGGATCATCCTAAAAAGTGGTTGTTTTAGGATTCCATTAAGATGGTGCCACCTAATCAAATCTAATCAAATTTGAATCATCATCAAATCTTAATTTACACCTTACCATACCTAGTTAAATTTTTATTAATTACTTAACCTTAGTTAAAATTGAATAATTTTTTTAAAAAATAAACTTCTTTTTTTTTATTTGTACCGTGACTTTAGCTGTTAAAGTTTATTAATTTTTTTAATGAGGTTAAGTAATTAATAAAAATTTAATTAGGTGTGGTAGGGTGTAAATTAGGATTTGATGATGATTCAAATTTGATAAGATTTGATTAGATGACACCATCATAGTGGAATCCTAAAAACACCCCTTTTTAGGATGATCCTAATAGAATTTAATCTCTAAAACATTGTATGAAGCAACTCTAAGAATAAGTAAATTGCACAAAACTGATGAAAGTTGAGGCCATTGAAGGTACCGGTAAAATCTATGATGAGCCGTCCGTCCGAATACCTTCCCGCCGGCATGCCAAAAAATGTGTTGCCATAAGGCGACATGGGTTGCATGAAAGCAGCAGCATATCCACCCGTATCGGCGTTTGATGCACCAAAGTTAAAGATTGCTGGAAAATGACAAGTTTTCAAAGAAAAAGCATGATTGAATAAAAGAAATAATGTACAAAAAATAGAGAAAGTTCTTGTCTGATTATCCATTGCCGGAAAAGAATGGGTACTAGAATGGGTAGAAACAGATAGGATATAGCACTAGCAATTGCGCGGGTCCTGCATAAAACATTATTTTAATCATTTAATAATTTAAAATGATAAGTTTTTATATTTATGGTTTTTTAAACATTATTTATATTTGATGGAAATCCTCAGCCCCAAGTTTTGTGCCCCACTTCATGCCCCATTCACCAAATCATGTCACATGTCCCTTGTGTTATACCTTGTTTGTTTTTAAGTTTTAACAAGTAATATTTATACAAGAAAATAAAATAAGAAACCCATATAAACATCAGGTTTAGCCCCAAATTAACAATAAATAATTATATATAACGATTAGTCCTAAATTTTAATACATTCCCTATAGGGCTTTAGAATGAAAATATAAAATTTAATTTAATCACGCAAACAAGGAATAACATTAAAAACTGAAAAGGGACATGTGTCATTATTTGATGGATGGGGCACAAGTGGGGCACCAAAATTGGGGCAGAGGATTTTCGTTCATTTATATTTATTTTATTTTTTTTAAAAGCTGAATTTTATTATATTGATGGAAAAAACTCAACCAAAAAGCAGGTGAGAGCCCAGAGGTAGACAAAGAAAAAGGAGAACACAACTCAAAAGCTAACAACATAGCAAGATAGCCAAACAAAACAAGGCTGAGAGGAAAAGGAAAAGTAAGAACAATACAGCAACAGGCAAAACCTATAGGACTCCAAATAGAATTGTTATTAGTTCAAAAAAAAATTAAATCATTAGCACGATTAACCCCTGCTTTTGCCAAAGCTTCAGCAATAGAATTTTGAGCCCTCGGACTCGGAGCATGCTGAATGATGAAGGAACTAACTGTTGCTTTGAGTGACTCAAGATGGTAAGACACATTCTTCAACCTCCAAGGAACTTTTAAGGGCTCTTTAACCCAAGAGACTGCACTAATGACTCTCAATAACAAGGGAGTGCAAGTCATACCATTTTGAAGCCGTAAAAATAATAAGAGCCTCCCTTACAGCAAGATATTCAGCATCGTTAGAGTCAGAAACACCAATGCTCTTTGAAAACATAGCCAAAGTGATCCCATCCTCTTCATGAAGAATTCCTTCTATCCCCGTTGGACCAGGCTTCTCAAAAGCTGAACCGTCAACATTGAATTTGAGAGCACCTCTTGGTGGCTTACTCCAAGGTAAAGAAGAAGAGCTATAGCGATTGGAAGATGGGATAACAGCTAACTGAGGGGTCCATAAGGATGCATTCAAAAGATTGATAGTTGCACGACCATTTAGCCTTCATCCAAGAAGCAAGTCGAGTATGAATAATATCAATGACCTGCAGAAAGTCAATCGACTTACCATTGCAAACAATCTGATTTCGAAAGAGTCATAGGGAACAACTGATCACAAAAAACATCTTCCAAGCTTTATTGCATCGATTAGCAGGGAGGATATCATTCCAAGCTAAGAGAAAAGAACGTGGGTTTTGAGGAGAGACCCAACACACTTCCCATTTGTAGCAAAACCAAGTCCAAACATTCCATGAAAAATCACAGCCAAAAAATAAATGATAAACAGATTCAGTATGGACTTTGCAAAAGGAAATAACTGCATTGGAATCCATCAAGTTGCGCTTTAACAATTCCCCTTGGACAGCAAGTTTCTCATGCAGTAATTGCCAACAAAAAAAACCTCCACTTTTGGTGGCGCAAGATCAGACCAAACAAGCTTCCAACAAGGGTCCAAAGGCCTACTGGTAACAACATGATTATAAAAGGATTTAGTGGAGTAAGAACCAGTAGGAATTAGCTTTTAAATCAATTTATCCGAGTCTGATTTAGACAAGAAGAAACCATTCACCATTGCTAAGAAATCATTTCATTGAGAAACCTCCCAATCAAAAGGAGCTCTGCGAAGGGGAATATTCCACATCCATACATCATTAACCCAATTCCCATAGTCAGCGACCTTGCCATTTTTATTCACAGCCAATGCATAGATCCTAGGGAAAGCAGATTTTAATATTACACTAACGATTTACTCATCACTCTAAAAATGAGATACTCTTACCATTCCCAATCAGGAAAGCCATGCCAGCACAAAGAGTCTCAGAATAAGCATTCGAAGAAGAGAGGGGGGAAGTGATGTTTTCCCAGATTCTAGAAGACTTGCGGCTTCTATCAAACACAGGGATGATGCGATCAGAAGACCAACCATGGCGTGTCGTAATAACAGCCTTCCATAAGCTATCATCTCATTCCCAAATCTCCTGGTCCATTTCGTCAAAATGGCCCTATTGGTACCAACACCACCATACAATTTTGGTTTAACCATCGTGTTTCAATCAATATAATCAATATAATGAAGCAGCCCAATTGTTCATAACTTCAGAATCAATCCCCACCGATAGAAGGCTACTTTTCGAGTAGTTAATGCGCAAGCTTGAGACAGATTCAAAACCTTTCAGAATTCTCTTAATATTGAGAAAATTGGAAGCAGCAACTTTTAAAAAAAAGATGGCGTCGTCAGCAAATTGAATATGGGAGATAACTAGGCCATTATCACCAATTTTTATTGCATCAATCACATTTTCTGTCACTATTTTGTTGTAAACAGCACTAAGAGCCTCACCAACAAGATTGAAAAGAAAAGGAGATAACGGGCAGCCTTGCCTAAGACCACGCTTCATTGGGAATTGTCTCGAAGGGGAACTATTAAGAAGCACTTATACTAATACTGTCGAAATGCAAGAATGAATCCATTGATGCCATCTAGACCCAAATCCCATTTTACACATAACTAAGTCCAAAAAACTCCAACTAATAGAACCATAAGCCTTTTTGAAATCAATTTTGAATAAAACCCCTTCCTCCTTTCTTTCTTTAAGAAATTTCATTCGCAATAAGCAGACAATCAATGAGTTGTCTTCCCTTAATAAAAACAAACTGATTAGGTCCAACAACAACAACCATAACACATCTCAACCGGTTGGCTAAAACTTTGGAGAGAATCTTGTAATATATAGTCATTTAAGGAGACAGGACCTACTTTTTTGGGCACAAGAGTGATAAAGGAGGCATTTATACTGCTATTAAAAAATCCTTTGACAAAGAAATCATCCATAAATTTCATGACATCACCTTTAACCATGTTCCAATGGTGTTTGAAGAAGTTAAAGTTGAAACGGCCTGGCCTTGGGGCTTTATTTCCGTCACAAGACTCGACAACTTTCCACACTTCCTCTTCAGAAAAAGCCTCTCTAAGACAGCTGCCTGAGAGATAGACAACCTCTTAAAATGACAGTTGATATCCTATAGGGCAAGAGTATTCTTGTCTCGATAAGCAGCTTCAAAATGGTCAGCAACCACCTTTTTCATCTCTTTAGGGTGAACTAATGACACATTATCCTTTTCAATGCTATAAATAAAATTAGTGCTTCTTCTCATTGAAGCTAGCATATGCAAATATCTAGTGTTTCTATCTTCTTCCTTTAGCCATTTTGAACTGGATTTTTGCTGCCATGATCTTCCCTCTGCTCTCTACAGTGACCATAAAATCACTCTTTTTTCTCCAATTTGAACTTGAGTTATGGGATCAACGAGACCTAATTGATCTTGCCTCTCCAAATTATCAATCTCTTCCTCAAGGCTCTTAATTTCCAAAGGGTCAAGCCTGCAATGTTGTTGCTTCTATTGCTTGATGAAAGGCTTAAGGCTTTTGAGAATACACAAAATATCACCACCATTAGAAACTTCAGGGGAAAACCAAACATCAGGAGCAAGCCTCTTAAAGCTCTCTTCCTCAAGCCAATGGTTGAAAAATCTAAAAGGCTTGGGAACCCCATTAACATCAGAGGATTCCAAAATAATAGGATGATGTTCAGATATGGATCTAGGCAACCTTCTTTGAAAAAAGGAAGGAAAAAGCTCAATAAATCTACCATCGAACAAGAAACGATCTAACCTGCTAATAGAACGATTGTTAGACCAAGTAAAAGAGCCTCCAAGCAAAGGAGTATTAATCAACATAGCCTTATCAATAAACTCTGAAAAATCAGACATAGATGTAGTGTTGCGTAGCCCTCCACTTCTTTCCTCTTGAGAGCGAGTGATGTTGAAATCACCCCCAAGATCAAGATGTACTGAAAGAAGACATAAGATCAAGAATTTCATTCCAAAAGACATTTATATATATTATTTATTTATATTTTAAAAATAATGTGAAGAGCATTTTACTTAAGAAAATGGCAAGCAAAATGAAGTTACCACCTAGATCCATAAAATATTAAAAAAAAACCATCTATAGTTTGCAAAATATATATATAATGATCCGGCTATAACCGCATGTTATATTAAATGCTTACCATATGGACAATATGCATCCTAATTGGATGGAAAGGTCGACGGAGCCATTTGATTGGGATGCAAATTGTAAACCAAAAACATAAGTTTGCGACATCAATCTTTTTGTCCAATTAGATGTAAATTGTCCATAAATTATTGTTTAAGGTACAAATTGTCCAAAATTAAAGTTTAGGGGTGCAAATAATCCATTTGGTTATAATTTAGGGTGCCATTTGTGTATTAAGCCAATTAATTACCTTTACTACTTTGTATATAACAGAGGCCCCAAATTACATTTGTTACTTACACAGTTACTCTATACTTTGCTCAAGTATTACTCCATTTGTGCATAGGACTTCAAATTCTCATTTGTATTCAATTTTTCATGCATTCATCAAATGTTCATAAGAGCAGCCTTATTGTTCTGTCACTTTGTACTTATATTACAATAAAATGCAACAATTATTAATTAGTACTATATAGTTAATTATGATGTGGCTTCTTCATGTTTAACAAATTTAATTCAAAGTCCGATGGCACGCCTGTTTCAAGGGAACAGGTGGATCTGAGAAGGATCCAGTGGAAATTTGATAAAAAATAAGAATGTTAGCAGCCTCAGTGTAGTGAACGCCATCCCACACTACTCGAACTAAAGGATCTTCACATGAACCCACAATAGTCTTAGTGCCATTAACTGTAATTGTGCTTCCACATATTCCATCATTCCTGAAGTTGTACTGGCCTCCATACCCACAACATGTCACCAAGGGAAGCTTAAATCCTGAAATAAATCAAAATCAGAGGTCAAATAATCCATTTGATGATACAATTTTAGATTTTTTTTATTTTCATAAAAATGCTCAGCAAATATATTTGTAATGCAATAATCTTTGGGGGCATACCATATTTTTGGGGTTTAGCAAACAAGGAGTACTTGACAGAGTGGATGTCTACATATGTGAAAGCGGCTAAAGGAAATTCATTTCTGAGTTGAGTTACTGCTTCCTTTAACTTAAGATTGAAATACTGAGCTACTTCATTGTGAGGCTTTAAGCAACCGGTAGAGTCCTTTTCTGATGATTTAGAAAAGGGGGTCAGCATGTAAGGTAGGCAACCAATAGGTCCAGTGTTGTGAATCCAAAATGATCTACCTCCTAAACTATATAGATTCTGCAAAAAAATGAATAAACCAACAATCAAGGCATTTTTGGGTTAGCAGTAAAAATTAATTGCACTAGTTCCCGCAAGGGTTTTGAACCAAATAATGGCTAATACAATTATGTACCTTAACATTTGCTGAGAATTTGTTGACTATATCAGGAACTGAAGCATTGACATTTTCAATAGTGAGGTTTGCTAAGAACCCTTCAGCCAGATCATTTTGGCCGATATCGATTGTATATAAAGCTTTTGAAAAATGATCTTCACTTGGCATCAAACTTGCGAACAAGTTTCCTATATATGAAATGTTTGCAAAAAACCAAATTAAAGATATTCACAAACTACTATTAGAGGGAAACAGATTTTCAAATCTCAAACTTAGACTAAGTCTTATCTCTTTAGATATGATCATTGATATGATCACTTTCTGTTATGTTTAAATACACTTTGTATACTTGTAAAACTCTATCTTGTATAGCTATATAAGCTACATTAAACACAAATACAAATTAAGTTCCTTTTCCTAAATTCTCTTCTAAAGTCTGTTATGGTATCAAGAGCCAAAGCTTAACAGCGTTTTTTTTTTCAAACACCTCTCAATCCTTCCTTTCCTTCCTTCCTTCCTATCCTGTTTTTTTTCTCTTCTCTCCGAATTTCTAATGGCGGCAGTTGCTGTTACAACCACCAATTCTTCCTCCTCTTCTCCTAATCTTATTATCATTAATACTGCTGCACAACTCCCAATTAAGCTCAACACACAAAATTACCCGTCCTGGAGAGCTCAGTTCAATTCTCTCCTGCTTGGACATAAACTACTTGGATTTGTAGATGGATCCAACTCACCTCCATCGGCCACTATTCAATCTGGCTCTGGATCTGCCACCACCACAGTCTCCAATCCAGCGTATGAACTCTGGTTTCAGCAAGATCAGTTGCTGTTATATGGAATAATTTCTTCCTTATCAGAGGGAGTTGTTCCATTCATTGCGTCCTGCCAAACATCCAAACAAGCATGGGACAAATTATCTCAAATGTTTGCAAACAAGAGCAGATCCAGAATGATGTCCTTAAAGGAAAAATTAGCTCAACCTAGAGGGTCCAAATCAGTAAGTGAATATTTTCAATCACTTCGAACAATTGCTGATGATTTAGCTTTGATTAACTCTCCTGTTTCTGAAGATGATCTAGTCATCTATGCCTTAAATGGCGTTGGCCAGGAATATAAAGAACTTGTTGCAGGCATTCGTGCAAGGGAATCTGTCATTTCCTATGAAGAGCTCATGGAAAAAATGGTTGATTATGAAACCTACTTAAAAAAACAGGAGACTACTATTGATCTGGTAATCTCAACTGCATATTCTGCTCAAAGGTAGACTTCTTATGGTGGCAGAGGTTTTAAACCTCAGTACAATCAACAAAAGCAAAACTACAAGGCTTCGCATGCTGCTGGTTCCAATGCATCTAAGCTTACCAGTCAATACTGCGATAAACCTGGCCATTCAGCAAAATGGTGCAGTAAAATTAAGCCCAGGCAACCTCAAATGACAGCAAATCATGTCTCTGCTCAGCCTTCATCTCATGCATCAAACAAAAATATTTCATGGATTGCAGATACGGGTGCTTCCCATCATGTTATTGCCAAATTTGGATCTCAACAGGCCCTATGAGGGCACAGATGAGCTATATCTTGGAGATGGTTCAGGCCTTCCCATCTCTCACACTGGTTCTACTTCTCTCAAAACTCAGAACAATTCCTTTCATTTAAATGATGTTTTAGTTGTTCCTCAAGCAAACAATAACCTTGTTTTCGTCTCTAAATTCTGCAAACATAACAATGTCTCATGTGAGTTCTTTGATTCTTGTTTTCTGGTGAAGGATTTGTCAATTTCTTGTTAATCATTTTCAATTGCCTTGTCTCACAAATTCCTTTTCTGAACTTTGTAATTCTTGTGCTTGCAATAAAATCCATAAGTTACCTTTTGGTCACTTGAATTTCAATACCACAGCACCTCTTGAAATTTTATTCACTGATGTTTGGGGTCCTACACGAGTCACTTCCTCTGATGGCTTCAGATATTATGTTAGTTTTGTGGACTATCATACTCGTTATACATGGCTCTTTCCCATGAAATTTAAATCTGATGTCTATACTATATTTTCAAAGTTCAAAGCTCTTGTTGAAAGATTTTTCAAAACTAACATCTTAATAGTATATTCAGATTGTGGGGGAGAATATGAAAAACTCAAACCTTTCTTCAGCTCTTTTGGCATTGAACATCTTCAAACACCACCACACACTCCTGAAAACAATGTTGTTGCTGAGAGAAAGCACAGAAGCATCGCGGAAACTAGACTTACACTTCTGCACAATGCTTCTATGCCACTTAAATTTTGGTCTCATGCCTTCCAAGCTGCTGTGTACTTGGTAAATCGTCTTCCTACTAAAGTCCTTTCAAACAAAAGTCCCTATGAATGTTTGTTTCAACAAACTCCAAACTACAATAAGCTAAAAATCTTTGGTTGTTTGTGCTTTCCTTGGTTAAAGCCTTATTCTGAGCATAAGTTAGTTCCCAAGTCCAAACCTTGTGTCTTTCTAGGTTATGCTAAGCATCAAAGTGCTTATTTATGTTTAGACTTGGAAACAAATAGGATTTTTGTCTCTAGGCATGTTCTTTTTAATGAATACAGATTTCCTTGCTCTTCTTACACTGCTTCCAACGTCTCTCCATTGCTTGAGTCTGAGTCCATTTCTTGTTGTGATGTTCCTGTTTCACAGTCTGTTCCTTTTCAGTCCTTTGAGCAGCCTATCTCTACTGCAAACGGGAACTCATACACACTGGCGCCAGTGACTGACTCTGCTGACAGTTCTGCTTCATCAATTCAAGAGTATGTTCGCACACATCCTATGAGAACCAGGTCACAAAATGGTATTTTCAAAACCAAAAAACTTCTCACAGTCACTAAACATCCAATTGAATCATCTGATGAACCAACTTGTGCCTCGAAAGCAATCAAGATTTCACATTGGAAAGAGGCTATGCTTGAGGAACTTCAAGCTTTACATCGCAACAAAACATGGGAACTGGTGCCACCACCTGCAGACCGCAACGTTGTTGGGTGTAAGTGGGTTTTTCGAGTAAAAAAGAACTCAGATGGAACTATCTCCAGATACAAAGCCCTGCTTGTTGCCAAGGGTTTTACACAAACAGCAGGTTTGGACTATCATGAAACTTTTAGCCCTGTGATTAAACCTGCTACCGTAAGATTAGTGTTATGCCTTGCAGTGACAAATGGATAGCCTCTACATCAACTGGATGTAAACAATGCCTTTCTTCAAGGTGATCTAAATGAAGAGGTGTATATGAAGCAGCCGCCTCTATTTGTTGACAAAGCTCGACCTGACTTTGTTTGTAAACTGCAGAAAGCATTGTATGGCTTGAAGCAGGCGCCTAGAGCTTGGTATTGTGCACTCAGCACCTTCCTCAAAAGTTATGGTTTCATCAATTCTGCTGCAGACACATCACTGTTTGTGTTTCATAGAGATGGTATTTTGGCATATATGTTAGTATATGTTGATGAAGTTATACTAACTGGAAATAATGTTGAGTTTTTGAAGCAGTTTCATGCAGCATTATCTTCCAAATTCTCATTGAAGGACCTTGGTCAGTTGAATTACTTCCTTGGTGTTGAGGTTGAACATCTCAGTTCTGGTATTTTTCTTTCACAAAGGAAGTACATATTAGACATTTTGGATAAAGAAAATATGAGTGGTGCTAAAGCCAACAATACACCAATGTCCACTACTGCTTCCTTATGCTTACATGATGGTTCGGCTTCAGTAGATGCTCATCAATTTAGACAAATTCTTGGTTCCTTGCAGTATCTATCCTTAACAAGACCAGACATTAGCTTTGTGGTCAATAGACTCTCTCAACTGATGCACAAACCAACTGAGGAACATTTTCAAGCTCTAAAAAGGGTTCTTAGATATTTGAAAGGATCTATGCAGCATGGTATCCTAATTCAGAAGGATGATAAACCAAATCTTAAAGCATATTCTGACTCCGATTAGGCTGGTAATCCTGATGATAAACGTTCAACCTCTGCCTATATTATCTATTTTGGCAATACACCTATTTCCTGGAGCTCTAAAAAACAGAAAACAGTGGCTAAGTCTTCAACAGAGGTTGAATACAGGTCAATTGCTCAAACTGTTTCTGAATTAACTTGGATCAAGTCACTACTTCACGAGCTGCATATTCCTTCTCTCCTTACTCCAGTACTTTACTGCGACAACCAAACTGCAGTCTATACTTGTGCAAATCCAGTTTTTCACACACGCATGAAACACATTGCCCTTGATTATCTGATTGTCAGAGAGAAGGTTCAAGCAAGGGAGCTTCAAGTTCATCATATATCCACTAAAGATCAGTTAGCGGATGCCTTGACAAAACCATTGTCCAATGATCGATTCCAACTGTTACTTTCCAAGATTGGTGTTCTTGATAGATCCACCATCTTGCGGGAGGATATTAGAGGGAAACAGATTTTCAAATTTCAAACTTAGAGTAAGTCTTATCTCTTTAGATATGATCATTGATATGATCACTTTCTGTTATGTTTAAATACACTTTGTATACTTGTAAAACTATATCTTGTATAGCTATATAAGCTACATTATACACAAATACAAATTAAGTTCCTTTTTCTAAATTCTCTTCTAAAGTCTGTTAACTACTGCCCAAAAAAAAAAATATATTCACAAACTTTTGAACCAAGTTAATTCAAAACAACTTTTCATAGAGGAAAATAATTTGATGATATACTGACCTTGTTTCCTTATCATTTCCGATCTGGATTTGAATTGCACAAATTGGGAGTACTGTAGATCCAAATAGAATGGACTAAACCTGCCATTAGGTCTAATACTCTTGGGTAATCTGATTGTTGATGACGCCGCCGCAAAGTTTATACCATGGGAAAAATTGGTCCCCAATGAATCAAGATATGCATTAAGAAATGGGAGTCCAAAAGCTTCAGCTGATACAAATGGAACATTTTTGGGATGTAAGAAAAAAGTAGGGACTACTAAAACGTTGGCTTATTAAAAAATTAGACCTTTAAATTATACAAAAAGTGTCAAATAAGCCTCTGAACGTCATGCTGTAACAATATTAGCCCATATGTTGAATGTAAGAATAGTATGCTTGTGTATATGTGCATTGCATTGTCATCTCACTCAATCAATCTAATTAGCAACATTCTAATGTATATTAATAGAAGTAGAATTATTGTAGGAAGTCAAAAATAATTTTAAACGGGATATTAGCCTTTTGCCTATGAACTATTGCGTAAAGACATTTTACTTCCTAAACATCTAATCGCACAACTAAATTCAAAACCATTAATCTTCTAAATTTCTTAGGTTGAAGACATTTTATTTCCATAAAGAGAGACAAATTGTATCAATTTAGTTTAGATGGCAAAGAGTCTTAGGAGACAAAAATGTTATAACTAAACTAGCCAATTTTAAACACTATATATATCCTCACGTTTCCTTTCGAAAAGTTAATGGAGGGGAGCTATATATCGTATAACACACATGTCAACAATATTTATTGACATAGTAATTGGATTTGTTTTTTTTGGGTTTTTGGAACATTACAACTAAGGGGAGGGGGGAAGGGAGGGTAAGGGTTCAAACCTCTACTCCCTAGGTGAACTTTTGAGGCCTTAGCCATTAATTAGGCCAATGCTTCAAGTTCAGAGTATGAATATTGGATCTAGGGATGTCAATGGGCCCCGAACCTGATGGGGAACCCGATTCCCCGCCCTGACGGGGACGAGTTTGGAGAGTATTTTTGGGGAACGGGTTCGGGGATGGGGATTGTTTTTCATTCCCCGTCGGGGATGGGCACGGGTATGGGGAATGGTCCCCCCGCCCCGAACCCGTCCCCGAAATATATAATATATTCATAATATATATATATATATATATATACATTTTATTGGGCTTTATTATTGGGTTTATAGTCTAAGAAGTCTAAGAAGTGCAAGATGATAATTATTTCATGAATTTTATTTGGATGATTGATTTTATATAATGTTTATTCATTTAAGTTATACCTTGTACGGTGTTGAAAGCTTGTAATTGTGGTGTTGATTGTTGAAAACTTGTAATTGTGGTGTTGTAAACTTGTATTAATCTATGTAATGTTTTGTACTAAACATTTTATGAACTATATTTTGCTTAAAAAATTAATTGTAATATTCGGGTAACGGGGATTTCCCGTACCCATCGGATCCCCACGGGGACGGGGACGGGGACTTTATTTCATTCCCCACCGGGGACGGGGACGGGGACGGGAATAAGGTCTTCAAGTCGGGGACGGATTCGGGGAATATAGTACCCGCCTAAAACCCGCCCCGTTGACATCCTAATTGGATCTGAATTCTAACGATTTCAACTAATATATTCTGACAACCTCATCATTTGACAATATTTTAGCACCATGAAGTGTTGTAGATATCGTAAGTGCCAAAATCAAACCTAAATTTAGCAAATTTTGCTAATACTAATTAACAACAAGGAAGGTATTATATTAGACGTACCTATGAAATCAATCAAGAGCCGGCCGTCCGATAAACGGCCTGCTGGCATGTGAAAGTAGGTATCTCCATAAGGGGAATTTATAGGACCTAAGGAAACAGAATATCCACCGGTGTCCGAATTAGAGTCACCCAAGTTAATGATAGCAGGGAAATCACAGTTTCTGTGTGCATGAACGACGACATGGTTCAAAATGGTGGAACGGAAAAGGAGCATGAAAACCAAGAGAGATATATGGTGGCTGGGAAACTTCATAGTTGGAGGTTACCATGACGGAGATTTATATTGACACCAATATATATTGTACACATGTTCATGGCAGCCTGGATTCATATTGATTGATTGATGTTAGAATTTTTGTAAGTATATTTTATAAATTTCAAATGTAAATCAATTATTTCCCCCAATTAAAACGTTATCCTCAACTAAACAAAAATAATTTAGAAAATGCTATTAAATTAAGAGATTTCATTTTATCTTGTAATCTTTGACAAAAATGAACCACATGGTGGATAGAATATAAAACAAAATTGCAGATGCATGATGATTGACTTCAGTACGAATCTAGCTAGCTATATATCTGACATTTCTAATATCAATATATCTTAGTTGGTGTCTCGTTTTATAAAATTAATAAATAATCAATTAGTTCCATAGACGAGATTAATTTTTTTTCCTTAAAAAAAACACGTATGAAAGTATCCAAATTGCAAAAGAATAGAACAAGTTGCCATATGGCTTGGGATCATAGTTTTCACTTATGAAACCATTATACCACTCCATTTCTAATTAAGTAGTACTAATCACCTTTGGAGCTTTCGAATAATCAACTTCCAAATGATCATCAAATGTGCAATTTGGAAGTTGACTTCCAGATGATATAGTATAGTAATTAAATTATAGATGGGAGCGGATAATGATATACTATGTATAATAATATTATACAATATATTTTCACCAAAAAAAATTATTATACAATATATACAATATATAATACAATGTATACTTTTATTTGTGTATAAGTAAATTATGTATAAATAAATTATATATCCTCCAATCTCATTCAATATCTCATGACTATTTTTCGTTTTCCAAAAACGTTCATACATGAGTTGGAGATGATAATTGCTCAATATCGGTGGGGAGATACCTCGGCACATGGAAGAATTCATTGGATTCATTGGAAAAATTGGCATTCCCTGTGCATTTCAAAATTAGATGGGGGACTTGGATTCAGAGATTTAGAAGCTTTCAATCTTGCACTTTTGGCTAAGCAATGCTGGCGATTGGTGCATAATGAGGGCTCATTATGTTCTCGAATTTTGAAGGCAAAATATTTCCATAACTCTTCCTTTCTGAAGGCCTCTACTGGAAGTAATCCTTCATTCGCTTGGAGGAGCTTGTTGGCTGGAAGACAAGTCTTAATTGCGGGTGCTCATTGGAGAATAGGGTTCGGCCTCAACATCAATATCTGGACTGATAAATGGCTCAATAAAGGTCCAACTTTCCTACCGACACCGAAACCAGGGGTCCTTCTTCAACCTTTATTTGTCTCTGATCTTATCACTCCTAATAGGCAATGGAACATTCCCCTCTTAGAAGAACTTTTTATCGCAGAAGATGTATATCATATCTTGTCTCTCCCACTACCAACGACTTACGTGGAGGATAAGATTATTTGGAACTACTCTGATGTTGGTATATATTCTGTCAAATCTGGATATTTTGTTGCTCGCACATTGCTTGGTAGAGACAATCCATCACTTGATACTCGACCTTCTATTTGGCGGATGATATGGCAAACCGAGGTCCAACCAAAAGTGAAATTCTTCATATGGAGACTGGTTTGGGGAATTATTTCCAGGCCTCAATGTGAAGGTGAATACCGATGCCGCTTATAAGCCTACCACAAAGACAGCCAGACTCGGGATCGTAATAAGAAATTCACTTGGTATAGTTGTCTGCTCGGCCTATAAGCTAATTCCTTATGTTTTTGATGCTTTGCATGCTGAGATGTTTGCCATTCACTTTGGGATGCTGATTGCTAAGCATTGTCATATCCAACATTGTACTGTGGAGAGTGATTGTCTTCGAGCCATTCATGAAATAGCAAAGGGACCTTCTTCAACTTGGCAGGGCTATTGTCTGATTCAAGAAATTTTGGAGATGGCTGTTTCCTTCTCAGGTTGTAATTTTAAACATATTGGTAGATCTAGTAATGGTTTTGCTCATAATATTGCCCAACTCAATTTTAGTGAGGGTACATACTTTATCTGGTATGGGGATCTTCCCCCATCCGTTGTGTAACTCTCCTTATAGCATAATTCAAGTTCCACTTGATTTTCTCAAAAAAAAAAAAAATCCTTGTCATATCCTAAACATGACCATACATATCGGAAAGTAATGAAAATAAACAAACAAACTTTAATTGATGAAGAATCATGATCACAATCGTTACTTAATTACATACAGGAAGATTAACTATTAACTAACTATTAACTAAGGAAAGTTAGATAACTGCTAACTAACTCATCTTCTAACTAAACTCTAACTAACTTATTTAAGATGAAACTACACCGTTTCCTATATACTTTGATACACCCCCTCAAACTGAAGTATGTATATTTAAGATACCTAGTTTGGAGAAAGCATAAGAGAAATTTGTAGTAGACAAGCCTTTTGTAAAACAATCTATCAGCTGTCTTTTTGTTGAGATTGGAAGTAAAATGATAAGCCCTGTATGTAGCTTTTCCCTGACTACATGGCAATCAATCTCGATATGCTTGCTCCTTTCATGAAAGATAGGATTCTGAGCTAAGTATATCGCAGATTGATTATCACAGAAGGTAGGTGTTGGATTTGTAAGTCGAACTCTAAAATCAAAGAGCAAATAGTTAAGCCATTGAATTTCACAGGTGGTGGTAGCCAATGCCCTATACTCAGCTTCAGAAGAACTTCTACTAATTGTGCTTTGTTTCTTTGACTTCCATGAAATTAATGAGGAGCCAAGAAAAACACAAAACCCTGTTATGGACTTCCTGGAATCAATACAGGTTCCCCAATCAGAGCCACTATAAGCTGTAAGCTTTAACTTACTATTGGCAGAGAAAAATAAACATTGTCCTATTGTGCCTTTTAAATACCTTAAAACCCTGTGTACTGCAGACAAGTTCTCAGTTGTTGGTTTATCAAGAAACTGAGCTAATTGCTGCACTGTAAAACTAATGTCAGGTCTTGTAGTAGTAAGATACTGTAGGTTTCCAATGATCTTTCTATATTGTGTAGCATCTTCTAAAAGTGTACCCTTCTCCTTTGATAATCTGGTTTCAGGAAGAATTGGAGTTGGCACTGGTTTTGATTCCAGAAAACTTGCTTCTCTGAGTAAATCAAGAGTATATTTCTTTTGACAAAGATTTATACCCTTCTTTGACCGTGCCACTATAATCCAAGAAAATATTTTACCTCTCCTAAGTCTTTAATGGTAAATTCATCATGTAAATACTTCTTAATAGTAAGGACTTCTTCAAAGTTGTCACTTGCTATAATGCAATCATCAACATACACTAGAAGAGCCATAAAGCTATTTTTTGTATTTTTAAGAAAAAGTGAATGATCTGCTGAGGACTGGTGAAAACCATAAGAAAGTAAAGCAGAAGTTAACTTTACATTCCATTGTCTGCTAGCTTGTTTTAATCCATATAATGACTTAATTAATCTGCATACTGTTAGTAGAATCTGCAGAAAACCCTTCAGGAAGTTTCATGTAAACCTCTTCCTCCTCCAAATCACCATGTAAAAATGCATTGTTTATATCTTATTGTTGTAGATACCAACCTTTAACAGCTGCCAAAGACAAGAATACTCTTACAGTAGTCATCTTTGCTACTGGACTGAAAGTGTCAAGAAGATATATTCCCTCTTGTTGAGTGTAGCCTTTGGCTACAAGCCTAGCTTTATATCTCTCAATTGATCCATCTGATTTCCTTTTGATCTTGTACACCCACTTGCATCCTATTGGTACTTTTCCTGCAAGTAAGTCCACCAATTCCCATGTGTTATTCTTTTCCAATGCTTTTATTTCTTCTTGCATAGCTATTTGCCAATTTGAATCTATTGCAGCTTCTTTATAGGATTTTGGTTCCACTTGTTGATCTAATGCAACAGAAAAAGCTCTATCTGAAGTACTAAGTTGAGAATAATTGAAGACATTCTCCAGAAGATGAGGACTTGTTCTAGTATGTTGTACAACATTGCATTCAAAATTTTGCAGAAAGGAAGCCTTTATCCTCTGTCTTTCACTTCTTCTTAACTGTTGAGGCTCATTATGATTGATTTGATCATCATTTTGATGTAAAATTTGAGGTAGAGTAGCTTCTGTAATAGACTGTGTAAGAGTTGGAACTTGTGTTTCTGGGAAATTTTGGGTTTGTTGAAGAACTAGATGAACAGGTGAACGATCAGGATGAACACTTTGTTGAATTGAATCATTTGTGGTAGTAGGAATGGTTTCCGCAGTATTGTAATGTTGTTGTGTAACATTATTGCCAGTTAGAGAACCATTGTCATCAAAATATTTATGATTTTGGATTGAAGGCAAGACTGCAGCCCTTGAAAAGACCTGCATTTTCTGCACTTCCAGAAACTCCACTTTGTACTTTGTTATTAATCAGTGAAAAAGGGAAAATAGATTAATGAAAAATAACATCTCTAAAGTTAAAAATTGTATGAGTTTGAATATCATACAGCTTATAACCTTTAACCCCTAGGGAAAAACCAAGAAACACAACTTTAGTACTCCTAGAGTTAAACTTATTTTTAATATGAAATGATTAGATGCAAAAACTAGACATCCAAAAAATCTTATATTATCCAAAACAGGTGCAGAAGAGTATAAAGCTTCATAAGGAGATCTACTATGAAGAACTGAAGTAGGTATTCTATTAATCAAGTAAACAAAATGAATAACACATTCACCCCAGAAAGATATTGGTAGTTGAGCTTGAAATCTTAAAGCTCTTGCAACATTTAAAATGTGTTGGAGTTTCCTCTCAACAACATTATTTTGTTGAGGTGTTTTAACACATGTTGTTTGATGAATGATTCCTTTGGAATTAAAGAATTCTGGTACATTGAATTCTTGTCCATCATCGGACCTAACACACTTAACAGTAACATCAAACTGAGTTGAGATATAAGCAATGAAATTTTGCATTAACATACGAGCCTCAAATTTATGTTTCATAAGAAATACCCATGTATGTCTAGTGAAGTCATCTACAATAGTCGAAAAATACCTATGTCCACTAAAAGTTGGGGCATAATCGTCCCCCCAGATATCAACATGTATAAGATCAAATGTAGAAAGACTTAAAAGAATCACTATTTGGAAAAGGCAATCTCTTCATTTTGGACATATGACAAACCTCACAATCATCAATGGAAGAAACTGTAGGGACTATAGACTTCAGCCTAACATTGGAAGGATGGCCAAGTCTTTTGTGCCACATGATAGACTCTTCATTATTACATGAAACTGTATTTACAATACTGGAAGACAAAAGATGATTAGAAGTAAAAGCAGCAGGTAATCATTCTTTAGAATTTAGTTTGTAGAGTCTTTGATTGAGTTCAGCAGCCCCAATCATTCTCCATGGCCGAATTCTCTGATTTAGACAACAAGAAGATAAGACTATAATGCAACAATGAAGATCAAAAGCTAATTTCCCTGTTGAAATGAGATTGAAAGTAAAGTTTGGTACATATAAAACATTGGTAAGAATAAGAGAGTTACTAACTTTGACAGTACCTATATGAGTGACCTGAACCTTTGTTTTGTTAGGTAAATTAACAAAAAACATTATAAACAGGTGTAATAGTATGAAAAAACATCTAATGAACAAGTGATGTGATCATTTGCTTCAGTGTATAAAACCCATTCATGAAAATGAGATGCATTATTAGTAAAAACACTTAAAGAAATATGTGCATCAATATCACAATTATGAGGAAAAGAACCTGAATAGGATGACATCCTAAAAGAATTTGGTAGTGCCACAGCATTGACTTGATGAGAAACTCCCGGCATTCCTTGTATCATTTGCACCAATTGATCATATTGCTCCTTGGTAAACTGGAAAGCAGGATTTTGTTCATGACAAGTCTCTGAAGTTGCCAAAACTGCATTAGATGGCTCAAATTCTTAAAGTGCAATAGCATTAGCATATCCTTGTTGATTAAACTTCTTCTGGTTTCTTGAATTTGCATTGTAAGTAGCTGGATAGCCATGCTTCTTGTAACACTTGTCCACTGTATGCCCTTCTCGTCCACAGTATGAACACATTAGTTTCTTGGCATTATTGAAATTCTTTCTTGTTGTGGGTACAAGACCACCCTTAACAACCAAGGAATTAACATTCTCTACAACCATAACATTGATATCAGCCACACTAGGAACAGGAATCATGGTTGACCTTTCTTATTGAAGAACAAGAGAATAAGCCTTGTTTAATGAAGGTAGAGGATCCATAAGCAATATTTAGGTCTTGACATTAGCATACAAATCAAATAAACCCTTGATGAAAACAACGACTTGATCATTTTCATGAAATTCCCTAACTTTCTTAGCTAAGGTACAAGAACAGATTGGAACACAAGCACAGGAAGCAAAAGGCCTATGAATGTTCAGTTCATCCAATAAAACCTTTAATTTGGTAAAAAACTCATGAACGATTAAAAATCCCTGAGTACAAGTGTAGATCTCAGTTTGCAAATCAGAAATTCTAAAAGAATTTGTTTGCGAGAAACGAGATTTGAGATCATTCCATATATCAATTGTTGAATCTAACCAGATAATCGATTGAGCAATTGAGGGAGAGACCGAGTGAACCAACCAAGAAATGACGAGATTGTTGCACCTCTGCCATGTTGGATACAAAGAATCTTCTCGAGCAGGAGCTGGTAAAGATCCATCAAATGAAGCTTGTTTTCAGTCAGCAAAGCCATTTTCATGGCGCAGCTCCAGGAATGATAATTTGGTCCAGTAAGAATAGCAGAGACAAGAACCAAAGTAGGATTCTCACTCCCATGAATGTAATAAGGACTGGAAGGAAAATCTTACGGCCTTGAGGTAGCAGATGCTCCAATAGAAGCCATAACAGAAAGAAAGATCTAGAAAAGATCAAAGAAATGAAGGAGAAAACCTGTTTGGTTTCTGAGAAATAGAAAAGAAAATCTTGAAATAACCCAGAAAAATATCAAAACAGCGGAAGAAAGAAAAGATTGTGCTCTGGTTCCATATCAGAAAGTAATGAAAAGAAACAAACAAACTTGAATTGATGACGAATCATGATTACAATTGTTACTTATATACAAGAAGATTAACTATTAACTAAGGAAAGTTAGATAACTGCTAACTAACTCACCTTCTAAGTAAACTCTAACTAAATTATTCAAGATGAAACTACATTGTTTCCTATATACTTTGATAATACATGTTATCAAGTCAAAAATCACAATTTCGGTGCGCATGGACAATGAAAAAGGGTTCAAAATGGTAGTGTCGAAACGTTTGGGTCTGGGGAACCCTACCGAAACGATTGAGAAAAAGAGGAGTAGCCACTAACCATAATTCTAAGGTGTGATTAGTCACCTAATGACCGCCTAAGCCTAGTTCAATCCAATGCTCAGCAATGGACCAACTAAACCTAAGGCCTGGTCTTCCAACCTAAGTCTAGGTTTAGGAGTTGATTACATTCAGAGAAGGATCAGCACCCCCAAATGCCCGTCAAATGACGGTACCTCTAATTTAACTAAATCTAATGGGTCTGAAACAAAATAGTTACTTTTGTCCTAATCTTGATTATTAACAGAAAGTGTTATAAAAGGAAAAGAAAATAAATTTTTAAGACAAGTTTGAATGTCGAGAATTTGAAGAATATAACCGAATAACCGCTGATCAATTCTGTTTTCAATTCTCTTTTACTGTTTATTCTCTTATTGAATCTTCTACACCAGAAGAGAATTTAAAAATGTTGTGTCAAAACTCTTTTTCATTTTTTGGATTTTTCAAAACTTAATTGATTTTATTACTTTCCAAAATCTTTTTTTTTTAATTTACTTATTGCAAAAAAAAACAACATTCTTTTTGAAAATATTTACCATGAAAACTTTTTTATTACCAATTTTTAATTTTTTTTCTGAAAAAATTGAATAACAGAACGTAATTGCAAGAAAAACATTTTTCAACACGAATTTAATTCCATGTTTTAATTTTCCATTTTTTCCCTTTTTTTGATTTTCTTTAATTTCTTAACTTAAACCTTAATTAATGCATGTATGAAATGATAACTGCAAAATCTGGTTATTTAAGCTGATTCGCGTAGCCTGGGTTATTGAAAGTCCTTCCCGAGATATATGCTCGGAAACCCGACGCATACCGAGAAGGACCGTCTCATCCTCGTAGACATTCAGTGGCCCCGAAAACTCGACCACTCATTGAATACCCCTTCCTTTGAAGGATTACGGTCATCAACAATTTTAAAGTAGTATGGCAAATGAACAATTTAAATTAACTGAAAATAAACATGGTATGCATATGCTTAGTTTCTACTTTGTCTCTACACTAAACTAATTACTAAAGTAACTTAGATTAATTATGAAACCCAAAGACTTAATTAAACTAAACTAACCAAGAACTCAATTGACAAAAATTAAAACACAAAGGGTCAAATTGGACAAATTGGGAAACTTTCTGCACATTAAACAAACAATCATCAAAATTCAGGGATCAAAAGGCATAAATTGAATACCAATAAGGCAATAATATAAATCAAGGACCCAATTGCACAATCCTAGCTTAAATTTCTAAAATTAGGGACCAAATTGCATCAAATAGTAAATAAAATCCTAAATCAGGGACCAAAACAAATCAAAAAGTAAATAAAATCTCCAATCAGGGACTAAAGTGAACACGGAAGCAATTTTAGGTCTTTATGTAAACTAAATTGCCACCTCAGGGACCTAATTGAACTAAATAAAACGACCTAACCGAACACGAAAAAAGGCATAAGTCTTTATCTGAACAAAAAAGCAAATTACCATACCTATATGAACTAATAACAACAAAATAGATTATTAATAAGCTAAAGCCTAATCAATTTCACCCAAACCCAAATTTAAAGGATTAATACTCAAATTAATTTTAATTCAAGAATCAAACCTTTAATTTAAAGAGTCTATTTTCAAATCGAAATTAACTCCAAAAAAAGATTCAAAAATCAATTTAATTTCCAAGTTTATTTTAATTCAAAAATCAAGTCTTTAAATTAAAGTTTTAGTTTTCAAATTAAAATTAACTCAAAAAAGATTCACTAATCAATTCCCAAGTTAATCTTAATTCAAAAAAATCAAAGTTTTAATTTTCAAATTAAGATTAATTAAAAAAGATTCAATAATCAATCTCCAAGTTAATTTTAATTCAGTATCCAAACCTTTTAATCAAAGTTTTAATTTTCAAATTAAGCTTAACTAAAAAAAAGGGATTCAATTATCAATTTTCAAGTTAATTTTAATTCAAAAATCAAAGCTTTCAATCAAAGACTCAATTTTCAAATTAACTTTAACTCATGAAAACTAAACTTCACATTTTATTAATAAAAACCAAAGCTTTAGACTAAAAATCTAGATTTTAAACAATTTCATCACTATAATTATCAAGCTAGCACCTTTTATTCCCAATCTACTATATAACATCATAAATATGCATGGATTAATTAAATCTAACTCATTGATAAGGAAAATAAAAAAAGATAACCCTAGATTGAATAAAGCACCAAACAAAAGTACCCAATTGCATCAAAATTAAAGGGGAAAGGATTAACTTGAAAGAGGGAAAAAAAAGAACTCACCAAAGCTTTAATAAGTATGTTCAAATGGCGCCGTTTTGACCTAGAAATTCTCTTCTTCTTCTTCCTTTTTCCTTTTTTCACGGATTCCTTCTCTCTCTTCAGCCTTCGAACCAAAGCCTCTCTCTTTCTACTTCTCTTTGCTTGAACTCGTTCAAGATCTCTCTTTTTCGTCAAATTGGCACCGGATTCGTATTCCTCGCCTTCGAAACCCCTCAAGTAATTCGATGGAAAACTTCAGGTTGAGCATTGGTGAAGAAGAACCCGATACCTTCAATGCCGTCGTCGAACTTGACTTTCTTCAAGCAATTCCCGATGATCTCACTGGAGAATTAACCCCTAACTTTGAGATTTTGCTCTACTATCTCTCCCCTTTCTAACTCATGTCTCAATTTGTTGTATAATGCTCTGGATTGAAAATCCCCAATTTCAGACGAAACCTTAACTATGAATTTTCTTTCTCATTCTATGCTTTCTCTCTCTAATGGCGGCTTGCTCTCTCTCTAAAAAATGGGTTCCCTCTGATGAAAGAGAGAGATCCTCCCAAGAGATAAGAATCCCTCTTCCTTATCTTTTTCCTGCCAACGATTTTTCCTCCTCTTTTTTTTCTTTTTTTTTTTCTACTAACAGTTTTCTTTGTCCTTTTGTACAGGTTCTTTGTATTGAGATGAGATCAGAAGATTGATGTGCTGGCAACAAGGTGAGCTGGCGTTGAATCCTCTCTCAGGTATTTTGCTTTCATTTCTCTATAACATAATGGGGATTAATTCTTTGGAAATTATCCACCGTGAATCTGATTGGGTGTTGATGATTGCAGGTAACTGCCTTGATCAATAATTTGCATGCTCTATGGTTGTGTCTATTTGGCTCTATCTCTCTGGCTTGCTTTGTGATGGGGACTGAAATGCCTTAGCCTTCTCGCTGACTTCAATTTAGACTTACTTGCTTCACCTTTTTGCTTTATTCACTCGTGAAACTAGCAGAATGGCTTGGAATATATGTTTGAGTTTTTTAGTTGCGTTTTAATCTTCTGCTCTTGCTTGCTTGTGTCCAATGCAAAGGCCTTAATTTGTGCAGGTACATAGCCTTTTTGCTTTTCAACATAACCTGGGTCAAGCTTTGTCAGTCTAGCAACCTATACACTAAATTCCTTCTTTTCCTGTTTGCAAATTAAACCTAGATCAATAAGGAAAGGTAAACTTGAATTGCTTGAAGACATGTTCTTAGGTCTGAGGACAGGCGACTGTCTTGAGATTATGTATGTTGTTGAGTTCCCTATGTACAATGCCTTTACATGCTAGATATCATGTCTTCTTTTGAGAGCTTAAAGTATGCTTGCAACTACCTTGTTTCTCTGTTGAAATTTGCTTGTTAGCATTGCCTTGATCAATTGTTTCAAATTGTCAATTTTATGCCCCTGATTGCATTCTGCTTGTGAGAAGTAGGCTGAAGTAGTTGACCCAAGGATGAAAGCTTTCAAATGCCTCCCAATATTGCTCGTGATCTTGAGCATGTTAATGCCATGTTTTTGAGCTTTGCCTTGTGCACTTTTGCAGGTTGTCCAACCATCCATTTCAAAACTGCATTAAGCTCATTTAAAGCCATCTCGGTCTTGTGAAATAGAGAAAAGAAGAAGCAAGGTAGGGAAAAGTCCCAAAAAATGCAAAAAATTCCAAGATGTAAAAGTAAAATGCTAGCCTATATTTTGTCTTTCTGTAATCGAAAGTGCCAACGTAAATGTAAATGGAAACCTGCCTTTTTGGTATTTTTGTAAAATATGCTTGCAACTGCCTTGTTTCTCTGTTGGAATTTTCTTGTTAGCATTGCCTTGATCAATTGTATCAAATTGTCAATTTTATGCCCCTGATTGCATTCTGCTTGTGAAAGTAGGCTGAAGTAGTTGACCCAAGGATGAAAGCATTCGAATGCCTCCCAATATTGCTAGTGATCTTGAGCATGTTAATGCCATGTTTTTGAGCTTTGCCTTGTGCACTTTTGCAGGTTGTCCAACCATCCATTTCAAAACTACATTGAGCTCATTTAAAGCCATCTCGGTCTTGTGAAATAGAGAAAAGAAGAAGCAAGGCAGGGAAAAGTCCCAAAAAATGCAAAAAATGCCAAGATGTAAAAGTAAAATGCTAGCCTATATTTTGTCTTTCTGTAATCGAAAGTGCCAACGTAAATGTAAATGGAAACCTGCCTTTTTGGTATTTTTGTAAAATATGCAAGCTTAGAAATTGAGAAATGAAATGTAACCAAATAAATGAAGAATAGAAATTTTTGTGATTTTCCAATTTCCATTTTGTTGTATTTTTGTGATATGTATAAGATAAGGCATACATGAAATTTCTTTCTTTTGTGATTTTGAGATTTTTCTGTTTTTTGTACTTTTTTAACAACAATGCCATTAGATTAGTTACTAACTAAGTATTTTCTAGCTAATGAAAATGCAAATCCTACTCATGGAATGTGAAAAAATGATCCAATTAAATTAATATGAAGCAAATTGGTTCCATTTTAAGATAAGTGGCTAAAGTGATTCTAGGCTGATATACCCTAATGTTAGATGCTCAAATGCAGTTTTGCGTAAAATAATCAAATTTGCCCTTTAAGATACAAAATTATTTTTGTGATTTTCTGATGCAGTCTTAAATTCTAACTTACTAGCCACTGCCATGTGAGATGGTGATAAACTAATTTACTAACATGTCCTAGAAAATTAGAAATTGGGCTAAATGCCACATGATCTTGAATAGAAACAAATTAATTCACAAATAAAGGATATAGATCCAAAAATGGGTGTCTACAACTGCCCCTCTGTAATACCCATCCTAAGTTAGTATTTTCATTAGCATAAGATCATTTTATCATGTCCCATGCATGTCATTACTAATTATAATAATTTAATTGAGAATTTAATATATTTGTTTTTAACTTTTTATTGAAATTGGGACACACTTGGTATTTTAAAATTTTTCAAGGCTAAATTTGTAAAAGAGTGCTAAATAGATATTTTGAATGCTCCTATCTTTTTATTCAAAAAAAAAAATTGCTCCAATCTTTCTAGAGTTCCCTAGAGGCCAAATATGTCCCACCTTCAAATTAATATTCATCTAACATTGGCCATCCGGCCACTTGCTAAGCCTTAAACTATATTTTAAAAAAATAGTTAATTAAAGAGATCTTTTTACTCCATGTTTTTCTACACACTTCTAGAGTATAGAGGAAGATTTTTACTTGAAAACTTTCACTATTACTATCCGGTTACAAACTTTAAAAAAAAAAGTAAAAAAAAAGAAAGTCTTTTGGGGGAGGGGGCTTTTCTTCCAACTTCATCTCTTCATTCCTCTCTCTCTCTCTCACGTTCCTCTTCTTTAATTTCTTAATTTTCTCTTCTCAAATTCTTAAACCACATGCTTTTATCCTCAAATTAAAGCTCATTTCAAGCCTAATCAAAGTCCCATGTTGATTTGTTCCACTTGATTCAATAATTTCTTGGATTTGAGAGCTTAAAGGTTAGGTTTTTGTGGAGAAAATTTGGGGTTTTCCAATTTTAAGAGCAAGTAAGTTTCCCACTCACATATATGATAGATCTTGTTCTCTTTAAACTATTATTTTTAACTTGATTTACTTGGAGTTTGTCTTTGTCTTTTAAATTTTGGTGAGATTGTAAGATTTGAAATATTAGTATTCTAAATTTATTCTTGAATTTCAATCTTTAAGTTTGAGACCTATATTTATGATACTAGGTAGTTAAAATAAGGAGTTTTGTGCATTAACACCTTTAGAAGTATAATTTTTATCTTGTGACATGCATGGGTCATGATGACTAAGGAATTAATAGGAGTTTAAAGTTGATTTTTTTTTATTATTTATAGTGAAATTGTTTGGTGATTATTGATGAAATAGAGATAGTTGAGCTATATATTGGTAGTAGCCGAATTATGTTATATTTATGAAAATGATAAACTTTTGGTAATTATTTTGTTTGAATTTATGGAAGTAGAACGAATTTATGGTGGAAAGTAATGTGAATGAATAATTGAGGAGAACAAGAGAAAAATAGTCCATGAGGGTGAATTGGACCAATATAAATTTATATAGTTGGAGAATGGATTGTTAGTGGTGGATGCTACAAGTAGTGTATGATGCCTATTGAGGAAAAGAATAAAATGTGGACCAATTTCGTATGGTTAGTTATGCTTTCCACCCATCTATTAGTTGCTTCCATCAAATTTGCATTCTTTTGGTAAATATTAGGTTGTCCATAGTTTAGCTAATGTGAGTAAAATTATAACTTTACCCCTAGAAAAGGAATTGGCTTATTTAAACACGCTATTTGAGCATGTAAGGTTAGAGGATCACCGTAAGAGCACTAGTAGGTTAAAATTACAGTGTTTCCCCTAAAGGCTAGAAATGATCAATTGAGCCCATGAAAGCGTATTTTGAATCCGAAACGTGTCATACAACCCTGATAGAGTTATATAGACAGATTAAGATCCTTTACGTGAGATCATGGGGTCTGTGTTATGTTTTTTTTTTGGTGATTTATTCTGTTTTATATGACTGTTATGATATCTTTGTTTGTTACTTTGGTTTATGATTTTAATTATGATCTTGGTTTTAATGATATCCCTTGTGATGGATGTGCTTCTCAATCAGACGGCTGAGGCGCTGATCGAGACATCGGCTAGACTCACAGTGGATAGACTATGGGGGTGTACGAGTCCCCTAAACTGTGAGTGGGCTGTCCTCAACGGTTCTCCGTTGTGGAACTATTTTATACTGTTTTATTTATATGATTTACAAATGGTTTTATTAAATTATTTTGGGTGCATGAATTACCTGTGAATTTGGCGGACCATGGTTTGATTTGGATCCACATGGTTCGTCGCTCCAGGCCCGACACGCCATATATTTGCACCGGTTCGGCGTATGCATGGGGGAGCTAAACTGGGTGTGCTGCGGCCACCACGCAGTACTGGACCCAGGCTAACGTCAGGGGGACGGGCTTGTTTGGGATAAATAAGGAAATCGTATTTTTACTGGTATTATTTGATTATGACCAAAATGCCCCTGACAGTTTCGGAGGTTGACTCGGGCCAAAGTCACTCTGGATAGGTTTTATTGGCAGCCCAGGTTTTATAAAATGATAACTGATTTTGTATACTCGTTTTGATTGATGATATTGTTTTTATAATTGTTGGTTTTTTTCCAAATTGTTTTATGAGTGCACCCCACCCTCTCGAGTTCTCTTTTGAGGGTGGCTCACTCATTGGGTACATTCGTGTACTCACCCCTCGAATTCTTGTTGACTTTTCAGGATAGCTAGGATCAGCGTTTTCCTTGACGATCGAGTCGGTGGCGTAGGCAATGATCCCTCCAGTTAAAGGTACTTCTCACTACGTGACGGGTCCCACTGGCAGTTGTCTTTGTTTTTGCTATCTCTTGTTCCTCGTTTTTGTTTTACTTCGATTTTCGGTTTTCTCTATTGACTTATGGTTTCGGTTTTTAAATGTTGCAGCATTTTTACTACCGTATTTGTTTTTAATGTTTCCGATTTTACTCTGATTTGCAAACCTCAGTATTTCAGATTTATATTCAGTTCATGTTTTCGATATTTTTCTCTAGTATTGACGCTTCGTGGAGTCTTGATGCACGTGACCGGCCGGCACGTGTTTCGAGGTAACACGGCGGTTGTCCCTGCTCGACTTCCGGGTCGGGGCGTGACACCCTCTTTGCGTGCTTTCTAACTATCCGGAAGTGTGCAAAAGAGTAGTTTGTATACTTTCTGAGAGTTAGGAAGTGCGTAAAGACGTAGACACCCACTTTATCAAACAGATAATGTAAATCAGGAATAGAATTGACTGATAAAGCAATGAGTCTAAATCAAGATTGAAATTAAATCATAAAGCAATGATAAAATAATTGTTGAAGAAAATATGACCTGCCCGGATGATTCTGAATTAATACCTGAAGGTTTCTGAAATTGTGCCCGGAGGTCTTACAAACTTTGAATAAAGACCTTCAACCAAGGTTCTTAAACTTAAACATGAAATTTCTGATGAAAAACTTGATGAAATGAAATGGTACCCGGAGGTTTTATCAATTGCCCAGAAGACTTATCAGAATTAATACCCAAAGGTTTCTGAATTTGTGCCCGGAGGTCTTACAAATGCAAACTTTAAATAGAGACCTTGACCAAGGATTTTAAACTTAAACATGCATCTTTGCTGAAAAACTTGATAAAATCAAATGATACCCGGAGGTTTCGTCAATTGCCCGGAGGACTTATCAGAATTAATACCTGGAGGTTTCTGAATTTATGCCTGGAGGTCTTACAAATGCAAACTTTAAATAGAGACCTTGATTAAGGATTTTAAACTTAAACATGAATGTTTGATGAAAAACTTGATAAAATCAAATGATACCCGGAGGTTTTATCAATTGCCCGGAGGACCTATCAGAATTAATACCGGAAGTTTCTGAATTTGTGCCCGGAGGTCTTCCAAATGCAAACTTTAAATAGAGACCTTGAACAAGGTTTTTAAACTTAAACATGAATTTTGATGAAAAACTTGATGAAATGAAATTGTACCTAAGAGGTTTTACCAATTGCCCGGGGGACTTATCAGAATTAATACCCGAAGGTTTCTGAAATCGTGCCCGGAGGTCATACAAATGCAAACTTTGAATAGAGACCTTCGACCAAGGTTCTTAAACTTAAACATGAATGTAAACAGGAAACTAACCAAAATTGACTTTGTCTTCACTTGTCCAAGATCCTGTTGTCTTCTTTCTTTGCAAGTAATGCATGATGATGCATTGCCCCAATGTGTGCATGTATGCATGAATGTCCATGAATGCAGGGAATGTATATGATGAATCACTTTAGAGAAAAATGACATTCAATTAACTTCCCTTTTTGATCAAATGCCCTTTTATCCACTTCTAGACTTTGAATCTGACTTAGAAAGAATCTGCTTCAATTGGAAGTCTTGACTCGTTAATCGCACGATTGATCCTTTTTTAAACCTGTCACTGTTCAAAACAACTTCACAAGAAACCATCATTTCTGAATGATCATAATAAACATTATCTCATTTTCTCTATGAAAATGCTATGCATGCAACATAACATGTATTCCCCCATTATTCTATATCATTAATTCTTTACGAAAAAAACCTTGTGAAAGTTCCAATCAATTTTTTTTAAAGGAGAATTGGTGAACACCATTTAGAATGCCCCCTTAATCACGGAACTTTGACAATTTGGAAGTAATCGGCTTACGTCACCCTTGGCTCACAAATGGAATGCAATTCTTTTTTAAAAAAGTTTCCTTTTTTGAAAGTCACAATCAAATCATTCATTAAAACAGTTTGAGTCAACATTACTTATTTGGGCATATGGTGCAAAAAGTGAAGAGAAAATATTATCAAGGGTATGACTTCAATGAATTGGCTCCATCTGGTTGAGCTGAACTGTTTGGTGATTTTCCCCTCCTGATTACACATGAGTTAAGCAACTTATTCATCTTGTAGAGATCTCATTTTTTTTTTGAGTGGTTTTCGTTGTGGACTTTAGGAGACTTTGTGGATTCCCATTATTACTCTGAACTGCCCTTTTTGGGGTTTCACCCTAGAGCTTTATTCTTTCCTCTTTTTTTTTTCCATTTTTCGTTTCTTCTTGTTTTTTTTTTCATTTATTATTTTATTTTATTTTATTAGTATGTTTTTTTGCACTTGAAAACTCCAAATTAACCCGAAAACTCTTTTTAAAGATTTTGACCAAAACATTTTGCAAAAAGGACTATTTTTGTTGAGGAAAAATCTCTTCTCGGATATCCTCACCTGATCAAAGATGGACTTTTATTAGACACGTAACGTAGGCTAGGTTCAAGGTTGCCAAAGAAAGTATAAAATGCCCAAAATGTGTTTAAGGGTATTCGAATCAAGGATCATTTTTTCTGTCCCGTGAAGAATCCTATCGCACTTGTTGTTTCCTCCATCCTATACTCTTTCGATTTTTTCATCTTTTTCCTTTCACTTTCACTTTCCTTGTCAAGTTTCCCTTTTTTCAGTTTTCATTTCATTTTCTTCCTTTTTCTCTTTTTTCTTTCTTTTTCATTCTTCACCTCTTTATTGACTTTTAATTTGAATTTCTTGATGGAGTGATCTCAATGCCTCTTTGTGAACTCGACTCATAACTGTTGGGATGTCCCACTTCAAACTTTGTGTGCAAACCCTTTCTTTTGATGCTAATTCTTCTTCACTTTTTCCCCCAGTGTGGAGGGTGATCCTTGATTAGGGTTCATTTGAAAAGAAATTACCAAGGCTCAAAGGGGAAAACTATGGATATTTTAACTACAAGTGAAGGGAATATGAAAGAAAGTCATTTATCAGTTCAAGATTGGACATTTTCATTAAAGAGGTTCCTCGTGAAAACGAGTTTCGAAAACCATTTTTGAAAAAACATTTTATCAAAATCTTTTTTTTTTTTTGAAAACCATGACTCTTTTGGAAACCACCTTGTTGGACGTCTCTGGACATTCAAAGTGCCTTTTTCTTTTTTCTTTTTTTCTTTTTTCCTTCTTTCCTCTCTCTTTTTTTATATGGGAATTTCTGGATCGATATCTCTCGCCCCCTTTTTACTCAGATGACCCCCCTTTTTGTGAAATAAATTTGGGCAATCTTGTTTTCTACAGAGTTAAAGTGAAGACTGATTCTGTTAATCACAAGGGTAAGAGAGGTATTATTAGCTAATATCCTTAAATGATCAGAAAAAGTGATTCTCTTATCGGACATAGAAGTGATCTGAATGTGTCTCGTCGAAAAAAACTTCGCCCCGAGAAATAAGAATGTGTTGGTTTTGGCCTTTTGAAATGATTGTCTCAATGTACAAACAAAAGCAAAGTCGGCCAAGTTGATCTTTGTAACATTTCAAAGGAAAATGTGAGAATTTGACTCATGGACCTCTTTTGGTTTCAACGATGTTGGTGTTTGTGTTTTGGGCACATTGTTGACAAAATCAAAGTTTTCAAATTAAAATCCAATTTCGAACGAAAACCCCTCATTGAAAATCCTTTTTTTTTCTTTTTACAAAATTAGTTATTCCTTTGCTCATTGCCTGGACAAAGATCATCAACCCTCCAAGTGCTTTTGAGAATCTATCAGGGGTCTTGCCAAATGGTGAACACCAAACCTCAAAACTCTTGTAACATTAATTCTAGAAAAGTTTTCTTCTTGATCGGTCGTCAACAATCATAAAAATAAAATCCCAACAAACTCCTAACTAAGTAGATAGGGCAAGTAGGGGTCGATCCCACAGAGAAGGGTGATAGATTTTATCCGAAAATTTAGTCCTTAAAATTTCTCAAAAACAACACAGAAAACAGAGATTGAAAGAAAGCAATTAAACAGAAAACAATTAAACTAGAAAACAAAGAAAAGTAAATTAAATCTAAGTCTATAGTAGATAAAAAAGAAAACAATAATTAAGGATATACTTCTTCACCAATGGTAGAGAACAATCAAATTAATTATGGCTCCTTGATTTAAAAGATAAATTCAATATTAAATTCAAGATGATAACTGGTCTAGGGAAAACCCTAACATGCTATTTAGATAAGATTAGCCGTCAAGTCTTAAATTACCCCTTTTTCTTCCTAACTAATCAATTAGCCGTCAAGCCTTAAAGATTTGCTAGGATTCAAAGCATTAAGATCAACTTTTATTTGTTCTTTCACACATGCTTAATAAAAAAAACCATACAACAACCAGAAAAATCTGATCACTGGCATGCAAACCCAATTAACCCGCCGTCAAGCGCGGCTAACTTGCTACACACAATCAAACTCATGCGTCAACCTTGTTGTTTGATCTAGCCAACAATCTCTCAAATTACCTCTTTAGTGGCCACATAAATCAATAAAGATCAAGATTGTAGAATTAAAACAGAGTTTAACATGCTATCTATCAAGAATAAAATACCAAATTATAAGAACAGAAATCTCACCATATTTAATTGATTGAATTCACCAAAGGATCAGAAGTATTAAGAATTTAGCTACTCATGGATTTAGGAAAATCCATGAGAGGCATAAGAGTACTTACAGGACCTTGGAGGGGCGAAATCTCCTTGCAAAATACCTAGGTATGCCGCACCTCCCTATGGCTATAGGGGGTGGTGCACCCTTTGCCTAAAAACTAGAAGAAAACTAGAAGAAAAGAAATTATCTATGTGTGTGGTATGTAGGTGTGTGATTTGTGATACAGGAGGTGGCTATTTATAGTGGAACTAACCCTAAGAATTCCAATCCTAACTTGGAAAGGAGTCTAGGCCTGTTTTAGGGTTGTGTGAGCCTTTTTGTGGGAATGTGAGAAACGGATTGGTTTGGCTCACTTTGGGCTCAAGCCTAGCCCAAATCTCCCCAGAAGAGGAGCTGGGTTTGTGCAAGATGAGGCCCAAGACGCTGAGGCCCAAATAACCAGTGGTGCGGCAGGAAAATTATGGAAAACTCGGCCTTTGTAGGATTGAGCAATTGACGCGGCAAGAAATGGGCAAAACTCAGTTTTAAAGTTGCAGAAACTGAGGAGGATGAAAAAGATGAACAAAGTAGCAGAAAACCCAGATTTCTTTGAAATGGAATAAATCAAGTTCTTTATTGATTTTAGAACATATGAGAAACGAATTGGAAGAGGGATTTGGGGGAAAAGGAGGAAGAATACATCGAGAGCAATGGAATCAAAATACAAGCCATTGACGGTAGAGGAAAACACTAATTTGGAGAAGATGACTATTGCTTGTTGCTGGAAATCCTTGGAGGACTCTTGCAAATGTGAATGTGGGGTGATTTTTGAGAGAATAGCCAAGAAACAAATGGCTGGAAGTTGTGTAACAGAAATTCTCTCTTTTTCTTAGTGCTTCCCCCTCTTAGAGTTGCTGCCATTTTCGACGGTGGTGAGCTCCTTTTATAGTGTGTCTCTTGCCCGGTCGGAAGCTTTGTCCGGCCACCCTAGACGGTTCTTGCTTTTCATTGATTCAGTGAATAGCCTCTGGGTTCAAGACAAGGAATCTTCCGTTTTGAGGAAGAGAACAGTGGGCATCTTCTTGCGTTGAAATCGGCAACACATTTCACCGAGCTCCCGTCGCCATTGCCGGTTTGCTTTTTACAGCAAACTAGTTGTCCCCTCTCAAAGTCAAAACAGCTTGTCTCTTGATTCCACCCTCTACAACCCGTTGATTTCCCCTTTGGTGTTAAGGAACAACTTCCAAGCATAGTTGCCCACTCCAAAGAAATTAATCAAGGGAGATTCTTTCTCCTTTTGCCATCCATTCCACTCCCCCCAATTTGTTTTCCCGCCTGTGGGCTTGGACCACAGTTAGTGCCTGCAAAAAGGATTAGTTAGTGATAATCCTTTGCTAGAAATAGGTAAAAATGGAGAAGTTTGAGTTAATTAGGGTTCTTCCCTTAGATGCTTTCCTCTGCAAGAAAGTCTGACATGTTGCAGTAGGGAATAGGGTTGTGTGCCCTTTGTCTTCACGTGCTTGGCTTGGTGGTGAATTGGCAAGGCCTCCACCGTTTTGGGCCTTCTTGGGCTTGAGTGAAGAGCTTTAATAGTAACAAGGCCCATTGTAGTGCACATGGCTTGGGCCTTTCTCACATATATGTATATATATATATATATATATATATATATATATAATAGAGGAATTTGGTGGCAAGGCCCATGTTTATATATTATGAGCCTTTGCCCCAAAGAGAAATGCCTTAATAGCAAAGCCCATGTATATTATGAGTCTTTGCCATAAGGAGAAATGCCTCTATGTTATATATGTGTTTGAGGACTTTTGTAATAGAGATGCCCCTGTGTTATATATGTGTTTGGGGACTTTGATATAGATGCCTCTGTGTTATATATGTGTTTGAGGACTTTGTAATAGAATTGCCCCTATGTTATATATGTGTTTGGGGACTTTGATATAGATGCCTCTGTGTTATATATGTGTTTGAGGACTTTGTAATAGAATTGCCCCTGTGTTATATATGTGTTTGGGGACTTGGATATAGGTGCCTCTGTGTTATATATGTGTTTGAGGACTTTGGAATAGAGATGCCCCTATGTTATATATGTGTTTGGGGACTTTTTGGTTATTGGGTAAAAGAGAAGTGGGCTTTTGTGAGATATTTGTGGCCCATTTACCCAATATTTGTGTATGTGTTTGGTTGGGCCGAAATAAAAATAGAAATGGATAAGAGATAGATTGGCCCAACCTTGGAGGGTGTTTAGAGAGGATTCGGTGGACTTGAGCCTTCCCAGTTTTGGCCCCTAACAAGGGTCTAACTTGGACTCCAAGTTGGATTAAAAGTCTTCCTAGAGTAGAATCCAAGTCAAAATAGGATCCTGAATTTTTGCTGAATTCGTGCAGAAACTTCAACGGCCTTTTTGGGCTTGAAAACGGCAGAACTGGGTCTTGGACTTCAAAGGAAAGTTGTAGATCTCGGAGTTAGCTTTCCAACGAGTACTCATGGGTTTCAATCGGAGGTCTGAGAAGAAAGTTATGAATTTTCTACCAAAACTGCTTCTGAATCCTAATCCTGTTAGGACTAGAATCGGGAATCTACGGGATTTTGATATTTCCTTGGATTCAGGAGTCATTAATTGGGATTAATTCCAATTAATATCTTATATGGGCTGAGTATTTTCCCATATAAATTATCCATAAATACCAAAGCTTAAGGGCTTATCCATGGCTTGTCTTCAATTAAAGCTCCAATTCTTCAATTCTTCCTCTTGAAATAAATCTTCAATGGTCTTCAAACACGAACTTCGAATCTCCAAATCTATGCTCAAAATTGCTTTACTCAAATCTGTGTAAAAAGTCATCAAAATAGCTACAAAAATAGTGAAAAATAACAATTTCTCATTTTCACATCACTTAAAGACTAAAAACACATATATTAATAAAATAGCATATAATTAAGCATAAATGGGTCTAAAAACATAGTAAAATAGGCATAAAAATAGGGTCTTTTTTAGCTCAATCATATTTCCCCCACACTAAATCTTTGCTAGTTTCTAGCAAACTAGTGTAGAAAACTATGAACTTACTAAATTTGAACACCTAAAAACAACCCTACAATCCTAAACTAATGCAAATCAAAATTTCATCTTAATTTAAACTTTTCAAAAACTTTGAATGCATACACATATTAAGGATCAACATAATTATGAAATCAAAATAACAAAGAATCATAAGAGCACTTAATTCAAAAGATCAATAAATAGCAAGCACCTTTATTCTTAAGTAACCATAATTAAAGTAGTTCTAATCACTTACCATTCATTACATCCTATAACTACTTCTTTCCATAAGCTTATGTCTTCACTTTTATCTCCATTACTCAAAGGAATGCATATCACGGATACAAATCAAGGGTTTTCGTGTGGGTTATAATAGATTTTTAAAGGGTAATTGATTTTTAGAAAATTGAGGTTACTAACCTCGAAGTGTTCATGATTTGGGCTTACTAACTCCCATTTTTGAGGCTACTAGCACTCTAGAAGGACTCCTTCTTTTTATTTTTTCAGAGGGACAATATTTCTGCAATTTCATGCCTCTTATCCTCTTTCCAAGGGTTACTAACTCCTTTTGTTAAAGAAAAGAGTGACAACAATGGATTAATAAATTTTTATAACGTATTCAGAAATACCTCTTCTCCTCTTGCATGAAAGCACTTCTTTTTTAAAATAATTTTTTTTAACTATCCTTTTATATAAGTAGTCCCCCACACTTGTTCTTGACATATCCATAACATACTATCATAATTGTAATTTCAATAAAAATTAAACATAAGTTCTAGAAATAGGTATTCATAGAAATAATAAACAATATGATCATATCACAAAACTCTAATTATACCTAATCTAAGAAATCAGATATCATACTATAAATCAATCAATCAAATAAAATTTTCTTAAAAATTCTAAGTATTCTTCAATCATCATTAAATCAATTCACTCAATACATGCAAAATTTTCAAAATTTTCAAGATTAAAGAATGCTTAGGATGTCATTAATTAAGATTATGATCAATTAATGCATGCATACTCTCTATTAAACTAGACTCTCTCCCCCACACTTAAAAGACACATTGTCCTCAATGTAAAAATTCAAGTGTGGTTAGTGCAATGCATAAAATAAAAACAAACAATTAATATAATGCATGCTCATGTGGTTTATTTAAAAGCAGAAAACATAAACAACTAATTCACATCAAAGAACAGGCAAGCAATCAAAGCAATAATCACACAAGACAAAATAATGCAAGGAAAATTAAAGAGATAGAGTTAAAGAAAGCTTCTCTGTTTGCAGGCATAAGCTCCATCATTGCTTCTGAAACTGGACTCCTTTTGAATTCATCTTGCAATCGTACAAATTAAGCTCCATTTGCTCTCCTTTGGTTCTTCATGTAAAATCATTGGGTTGCCTCCCAAATAGCGCCTTTCTTTAAGAGTCTTTGGCTAGACTGCCTTAAAGAAATTATTCTTCAAGGGTGAAGGAATTATGGGTATATTCCTTCAACAAGTCCACAATGATTTTGAGAGTATCATTGATGGCTTTGAGAACTTCAAGTTGAATTTTATCAAGACTTGAAATCATCACAGGGTATGTGACGGCTTGGAATGGTGATGACACGGGCATAATCGGTGGTGGCACGGGAATGGGCGGATATGGCTTGGTGGAAACATGAAATGGCCGGACAGTAGCCGGTCTGGACCAGGCAAGTGGCGCGAAGGATGCTCGTAACGCCGGGCATGGCTGGGCAGATGACTCGGCTGAGGCCTGGAAGGGCGCGGAGGAAAGCCCGGATGGCTGGGCTGGTGGCGCGGATGAGGTCTAGCATGACCGGGTAGATGGCTCGGGTGGCCGGGCATGTGGCTCGGGGCGGCTTGGGTATGGTCGGTCCCGTCCGGGCCATGTGCGAGGATGGCCGGGCCATAGCCGGGTATTGGCCGGCTGGGTTGGCTCGATCATTGCCTTGAGCGTCTTCCTCTAGTGCTTTGACTTCCATCTTCTGCTTCTCTCCTTGTGGCTGAACTCCATGCTTATTGGCTTTTTGTTTCTTCTTTGAGGTTGAAAACTCCGTCCTTCTGGATAGTTCTTCAAACGTATAATATGCATTCTCCGGGGTTTTCTTCAATATTGGAGTGTGACTAAAGGAATCAACAAGAACTCGATCTTTAAGTCTTAATCCTCCATAGAAGATTTGGATAAGAGATCTTCTATTGTATCCATGTTGAGGGCAATCGATGCACAACTTCTTAAATCTCCCCCAAAATTGGTGGAAATTCTCGTCGTAGCGTTGTCGAATGTCTTTTATCCATTGTCTTCCTTTGGCAATCTGATCAGACTTTGTTGATGAAGATTCTCCACTGGCTTCTTTCTTAGCACTCACAACACAAACAAACTTGTTAGAGTTCAATGGCGATTGAGATGAAATTCTAGGGTGAATCACATCACCGTCGAATTCCATGGTCAATGAACCATCGAATACATTAATCTTGGTATGGGAAGTTCTTAAGAAAGGTCTTCCTGATAAAAGAGAACATTGATCCTTTGAATGTTCCATCTCCATAACGAAGATGTCAATAGGAAAAATCAAGTGTTCAACTTGAATTAAGACATTCTCTAGAACACCTTTGGGATGAACCAAAGATCCATCAGCTAACTGCAGAATCACATCAGTAGTTTTCAAAGGACCAAGATTTAAAGATTGATAAAAAGAATAAGGCATAACACTTAAAGATGCACCTAGATCTAGCATAGCATTCTCTATGACTCTTTTTCCAACAGAACAAGTAATAGAAAACGTACCTGGATCTTTGCACTTAGGAGGTAAACTCTTTTGAAGCACGGCAGAGACATTAACTCCAGCACTTACCTTACCTTGTAACCTTTTCTTGTTGGTACAAAGTTGCTTAAGTAACTTTGCATAATTTGGAATTTGTTGTATAGCATCAAGAAGTGGGATGTTGTCTTCAACTTTCCGCAGTATCTCCAAAATATCTAGATCATCATCTTCTTTCTTTGACTTCTTCAATCTTGATGGAAAAGGTGGCGCAGCATCAGTCTTTGAATCCTTCTTGTCGGCGGCGGTCTCCTTGGCTTTTTCCATGGTGGTTGCGCCATCTCTTCTGGGCTCGTCTTCGATCTTGATTTCTTTGTCAGGCACTTGCAATTCTTCTTTGGTGTAGCTCGGCTCTCCTTCATCTTGTGCGGCATGGGTTGGATAGGGGTTTTCCAACTCTTTTCCACTCCTTAAAGTGATTGCATTTACGTTCTCCTTCGGAGGTACCTTTGGTTGCGATGGGATCCTTTGTTGACCTTGTGTCTTGAGCTCGCTCATGTCACTAGCCAATTGACTGATTTGTTTCCTCATCATCTCCATAGCTTCTCTCAATTGTTGCATCTCAATAGCTTGTGAAGATTGTTGGAAATTAGGCCTTTGATAATTCATTGGCCTTCCTTGATAGATAACTTGGTTCCCATATTGTTGACTTGGTTGCTCGGCTCTCCAATAAGGTTCAGGCTTCCTTTGATATGCTCCTTGCATTCCAATGGCATTGGCTTCTTGTGCGGTGTCTTCCAAAGAAGGGCACTTATCAGTGTAGTGTCCTTATTTACAAATACCACAAATCTTAGGCACACTTGAAAAATTCGCATTACATAAATCAGTGAGTGCAGCGACTTGCTGATTTGTTTCTTGAAGTTGTTGCTCCAGTGAGGTGGAATGGGTAGAGACTTCATTGATTCTTCTTGTATTGCCTTCTCTTGAATAGTCTTCTCGAGATCCGAATTGTTGAGTGTTGGCAGCTATGTTCTCCACTAAAGTCCAAGCGTCGGTGGGAGTTTTGTCTATGAAAACACCTCCACTTGCAGAATCTATGGAAGATCTGTCAAACGGTAGTAATCCTTCGTAGAAGTATTGGATCAGCAACTGTTCAATGATTTGATGATTGGGGCAGCTCGCACATAGTGTCTTGAAACGTTCCCAATATTCGTGCATTGTTTCTCCATGGCGTTGCTTAATTCCGCAAATCTCCTTCCTTATACTTGATACTTTATGAGCAGGAAAGTACTTTTCCAAGAACAACTTCTTAAGGTTCGTCCAAGATGTGATTGAACTGGTTGGTAAGAGGTACAACCAATCTTTTGCACGATCCACAAGAGTGAACGGAAAGGTTCTTAGCTTGAATTGGTCTTCAGTAATACCTTGAATATTTGTTGATGTGCAGGCAATCTGGAAATCGGTTAGATGCCGGTGAGAATCTTCTCCTGACAGACCGTGAAATTTGGGTAAAATCTGAATAAATCCAGATTTAATCACAAAATTTGCAGTCGTATCCGGGTATCGAATTGCTAAGCGTTGGGCATTGACGTTTGGTGCAGAAAGCTCTCTCAGGGTTTTAGGCTCTTCGTTTGCCATGTCTTGTGATGATGTTGAAGCAGCAGATCTAGGAGAACTTGATTGAGAACTCGAATTGGATGGCTCCTCTTCTTGTTGTCGATTTGATTTCTCCTTCCTTAGCGAAAATAGTGTTCTTTCTGGCTCTGGATCAAATTCAAAGTCTTCTTTGCCACTACTTCTTGTCTTTGGCATGCAGCTTCCTAGAAAAACTCAAAAACTCAAAAGAAAATTTGTTAGTAGTAAAAGTTCTTAAACAAAAATTAAAATTAAAGACAGAAAATAAAGAAGATATTTTTTTTTTCTAAAAACGCAGGAACAAGAAATTTTTTTTTTTTTAGAAAACGCAAAACAAATTTTTTTTTTTTTCAAAAAACGCAAAACTAATAAATTAAAAACGCAAGAAAACTTTTTTTTTATGAAAAACGCAAAAACCTTTTTTTTATGACGCAGAAACAAAATTTTTTATGACGCAAAATTTTTTTTTTTCCGATGCAAAACACAAAACAAATTTTTTTTTCTAAATTAAAAACGCAAACTCAAAATTAAAAACGGAAATTTTTTTTTTAGATCAAAAACGCAGACACGCAGAAACAAAGAGAAAATTCGCGGGATTCGTCTTCAGATGAGTCTATTTTTCCTTCCCCTGGCAAAAACCATAAAAAGTTCCCTTCCCCGGCAACGACGCCAAAATTTATGATTTGTCGTCAACAATCATAAAAATAAAATCCCAACAAACTCCTAACTAAGTAGATAGGACAAGTAGGGGTCGATCCCACAGAGAAGGGTGATAGATTTTATCCGAAAATTTAGTCTTTAAAATCTCTCAAAAACAACACAGAAAACAGAGATTGAAAGAAAGCAATTAAACAGAAAACAATTAAACTAGAAAACAAAGCAAAGTAAATTAAATCTAAGTCTATAGCATATAAGAAAGAAAACAATAATTAAGGATATACTTCTTCACCAATGGTAGAGAACAATCAAATTAATTATGGGTCCTTGATTTAAAAGATAAATTCAATACTAATTTCAAGATGATAACTGGTCTAGGGAAAACCCTAACATGCTATTTAGATAAGATTAGCCGTCAAGCCTTAAATTACCCCTTTTTCCTCCTAACTAATCAATTAGCCGTCAACCCTTAAAGATTTGCTAGGATTCAAAGCATTAAGATCAACTTTTATTAGTTCTTTCACACATGCTTAATAAAAAAAACCATACAACAACCAGATAAATCTGATCACTAGCATGCAAACCCAATTAACCCGCCGTCAAGCGCGGCTAACTTGCTACACACAATCAAACTCATGCGTCAACCTTGTTGTTTGATCTAGCCAACAATCTCTCATATTACCTCTTTAGTGGCCACATAAATCAATAAAGATCAAGATTGTAGAATTAAAACAGAGTTTAACATGCTATCTATCAAGAATAAAATACCAAATTATAAGAACAGAAATCTCACCATATTTAATTGATTGAATTCACCAAAGGATCAGAAGTATTAAGAATTTAGCTACTCATGGATTTTCCTAAATCCATGAGAGGCATAAGAGTACTTACAGGACCTTGGAGGGGCGAAATCTCCTTGCAAAATACCTAGGTATGTCGCACCTCCCTATGGCTATAGGGGGTGGCGCACCCTTTGCCTAAAAACTAGAAGAAAAAAAATTATCTATGTGTGTGGTATGTAGGTGTGTGATTTGTGATACAGGAGGTGGCTATTTATAGTGGAACTAACCCTAAGAATTTCAATCCTAACTTGGAAAGGAGTCTAGGCCGGTTTTAGGGTCTAACTTGAACTCCAAGTTGGATTAAAAGTCTTCTTAGAGTAGAATCCAAGTCAAAATATGATCCTGAATTTTTGCTGAATTCGTGCAGAAACTTCAACGGCATTTTCGGGCTTGAAAACGGCAGAACTGGGTCTTGGACTTCAAAGGAAAGTTGTAGATCTCGGAGTTAGCTTTCCAACGAGTACTGATGGGCTTCAATCGGAGGTCTGAGCAGAAAGTTATGAATTTTCTACCAAAAATGCTCCTGAATCCTAATCCTGTTAGGACTAGAATCGGGAATCTACGAGATTTTGATATTTCCTTGGATTTAGGAGTCATTAATTGGGATTAATTCAAATTAATATCTTATATGGGCTGAGTATTTTCCCATATAAATTATCCATAAATATCAAAGCTTAAGGGCTTATCCATGGTTTGTCTTCAATTAAAGCTCCAATTCTTCAATTCTTCCTCTTGAAATAAATCTTCAATGGTCTTCAAGTCTCCAATTTATCGTCAAATGGTCTTCAAACACGAACTTCGAATCTCCAAATCTATGCTCAAAATTGCTTTGCTCAAATCTGTGTAAAAAGTCATCAAAATAGCTACAAAAATAGTGAAAAATAACAATTTCTCATTTTCACATCACTTAAAGACTAAAAACACAAATATTAATAAAATAGCATATAATTAAGCATAAATGGGTCTAAAAACATAGTAAAATAGGCATAAAAATAGGGTCTTTTTTAGCTCAATCACTTCTTTTTAACAAAGATTGCTAAAATAAGAGTGAATAATCTAAACTAGCATAAACACTAAGACATCATTAAATTCAAAATACCATGCTCATGTAATGGAAGTTTTAAAGTTTCGAAAAATTCCCCTATTTACAAGTGTTCATTCCTTCTTTTGATTGGGTTGAAGCTAGATGGCCTTCCATTGCTCTAGAAGTTCAGGAGTCAGTGTACCACTTTTGATCAAGTACATAATCTACTCCTTTAGCTGCCTGCAATTTTCTATTGAATGTCCCACAACCCCCATGTGGTAATCACATTTACTGCCTGAATCATAACTTGCTAATGGATCAGGAATTGATTTCATGGCTATTGGAGAAATAAATTGATTCTGGATCAGTAGCGGTAGGAGATCAATAATTGGGATTGACAGTTGAGCAATCTAGGAATGATTTACAGCTCGAGCCTTCTTTCGGGGTATGAACTTGTCATGCCTCGCATTTCTATCAACATGCCCAATATAGCTATGTTCACCCATTTCGCTTCCTTTCCTCTTTCTCTGCCCCTTGTCGTTTTCCATTCCAATCACAATCCTTCCACTTTGAATAGCATCCTCCATCATCTCTCCAATGCGAATGAGTTTAGTGAAATCTTCTAGCCAATTACTAAGCATCATTTCGAAACATGGATCGGGGAGTGTTGGAACCAAAAGGTCTACCATGTCCTTTTCGGGTAGAGAAGTTTTAACCTGCATCGTCATATCCCTCCATCTCACTGTATATTCTCTAAAGCTTTCACATGATCTTATTCTCATCTTTGTAAGTGTTGTACAATCTGTCGCTGTTTCAATCACGTATCTGTAGTGAGCAAGGAATGCCTTTGTGGACGCGGCAAAAGATCATCAATTTCTCATCATGGATGTATGGGGTCATTTTACGACAATACATTGTCAAATGTATCTTGGGGCAACCGACTCCATCGTATTTGTCTAACTTAGGCGCTTTGAATCCTGGGGGATGATCAGATTTGAAACCAAACAAAGATCCTTCTGGTGCACAGATCCATATATGTTGGTACCCTCAATATCTTTCAACCTCTTATTCAACAGTTCGTACTCATTCTGATCCTCTTCCGAGTTTAGAAATCTTGGGGCAATGCTTGTATCCAAATGATGGAACAGTTGTTTTTGCGACCTTTGTTCTGTTGCATTAACAGCACCTGACTCCTAAGGGTTTTCAATCATAGCATTCTCTTTGAAATGTTCATTGTCCTATTGTCTGAATTGCACACCAATCCATTCCTTAGTTGGTGTCAACCTCAACTTTCTCGACGTTGTTTCTGATACTGCCCCATCTGTCCTGAATTTTGCTCTATTTTAACTACTTGATCAATTGTATTATCCATGATTGAAGATGGGATATCCTGAAAACTCGTCATTTCACCTGCCAAGCAGCAATTAGATCCTTATCAACCATGGACCCCATCAATTGTCTCCCTAGGCATGGCCAGACTAGGAATAAGCCTTTCCTCTAGAGAGTATTAGCTTTAATCTCTCTTTCATTGGGTTTCATAGAGTCTATGCACAGAATGCTTGATGATGATATGTATATGTGATGAAATGATGTCAGTGGAGCATGAATAGTGATCTATGTGACACATTTGCAACATAAAATAAACAAGTGAAAACCTCTTATTTATTACCAACAAAACTACATTATCCCAATACACCCTACTTCAAACATAGTCTCAAATTTATACAAGAGTAGCTAAAGTAACAAAAGAAATCCCAAACAATCTCCCTAAAAGTCTTTAGGCATAGACATCGGGATTTAAGTTGGATTAACACAATCAAACTCTCTACTTTCTAGTTCTTAGTTCTGAAATTTGGAATACTCGTTGGCTCAAAAGTCAGCTTTCCCTCCTCAATCAACTTTGCACATCACACTTCAGCCTTGTTCAATCTTCAGTGGAATGACCTAATGCTCCAGAATGATCTTCGCAATGAGCATCAACCTTATACCATTTAGGGTAGGGTGGCTTCATGACGCAAAAGTATTGTTTTAGTTTAAGTAAACCTCTTTGCACTAACTGAGGAAGCAATTCTGTAATAGAAATTGGAATCGGGTTTAGTGGCCTTTTCAGATTCTTCCTTGAACAAATTGGTTGAGTGATTGATGGTGGTTTTGGCATTTGGGTGGATGCTTGAAAATTCTGTTGTGGATGAGGTGAGTACTGGTGAAGGTTCGGAAGATTTCCCCAAGATCTAGCATTCAGTTGATATGAAGGTGGTGCAGGGTGGAGAGCTAAGGTTGACTGGTGTGCAGTACTTTGTGATTGCATTGCTCCAAAAGATTCCACCTTTGACACATAGCCCTTCAATTGCTCTACTTGCTTGGTAAATTCATCCATCCCTTTTACAATTATGTCCAAGTCTGGAAGCTTGTCTGAACCAAAAGTATGCCCTGGTTCAGGATGAGTCTGTTGTGTTGATGTACTCAAAAGAAATTTCTTGACCCCTTCCCCATCACCAATGTTCATCACTAGCCTAGCAACCTGCTTTTTCAGCTCATCCATGTCGTATGCCAACCTTTCTTGTCTTCCTTCTAAATCGCTTATCCTCATTTCCATAAGCCTCTGATTGTTTTCCAAATGCTGCGTTCGAGCTTCCAACCAATCTCCCATATTTCAATTGTATCTAAGACTCCCTACTAAGCAACTGCGTTGTGTAACAAACCCTGAATAAGTAGCATTTACACGTGATCTGGGTAGACAAAATATGTACAAAGATGCATCAATTCACAAAATGATGGTGATAATGCAAGATGGATGCATGAACATATGTACAAATGAATGTTATGATAACTTGACAAACTGTGAAAATGTGTGTGATAATGCAACATGACATGGCAATCTATATTGATAAACAAATGAATGACATGGATATGCATGGCCAGTTATAGAATATATGAATGCATGAGAATGCAAAAATGATATCATGATATGTAAAGATGAAACCTGAAACACAAATAGGTTATACAGATTTAGGTGCAAAAAGATAAGACATAAGGGAAGAAACAAAAACTCATTAGTAATTGAACATAAATATGAACAAATAACTGAGAATCAAACAGAAAAATCATGCCCCTCCCTTTTATAAATCAAAATATTTTCCCTGGAAAACACTCGGACTGTGAGTTCTGTGGGGCAGGTTGGTCCATTTACCGAGAGAAAGAGTTTACTCTCTACAGTCTTATTTCGAAAAACGAGAAGTAAGGGTAAGATATGTTCCTTATGTGTACCTAATACACTCCTCCTCACGGGTTTGGCTCTAACTAAGCGAGAAGCCGCTCTGCTATATGTCAGGTGAATCTTCACCTAAAGGTCCCCAATTCAACCCCACTAGTATCCATCAGACTGGGCTAGTAGGATTTCCTTGGGTGGAGGTTTTTTACACAACTTATACGGGGACAAACGAGTCCCACGAAGGCTTGCTATTATATCTCCCAAAACTAAGGGATGCCCGGGTCTGTAGGCGGTCTATGCATGAATGCAGAGTATAAAGTGAAGTTTGTAAAGGAACGACTTACCATTACCTAAAACTAAACCTGTCAGACCTAGTAACTAACCACAACATAAAACAAGAGAAACAACACAAGATATGGGGTAAAGCCAATAAGAATATGCACAAAAAGCGATAAAAATGCAAAACAAAGATACAAAGCAACTGTTTTATTAAACCCTAGATCTTTTTAAATTAAGTGAGGCCTGACTCTCTAATGTCCCTAGTGGAGGTGCCAAGTTGTCAAAACGTTCGAGTCCAGGGAACCCTACCGAAACGACTAGAAAAAGAAAAGTCACCACTAACCATAATTCTAAGGTGTGATTAGTCAACTAATGACCTCATAAGCCTAGTTAAATCCAATGCTCGGCAATGGACCAACTAAACCTAAGTCTAGTCTTCCAACCTAAGTCTAGGTTCAATAGTCTATTATATTTAGGAAAAAATCACCGTGAAATGCCCGTCAAATGACGGTACCTCTAATTTAACTAAATATAATGGGTCTGAAACAAAATGGTTGCTTTTATCCTAATCTTGATTTAACTAAATCTAATTTGTGTTTATTTGGCTTTATCTCTCTAGCTTGCTCTGTGATGGGGACTGAAATGCCTTAGCCTTCTTGCTGACTTCAATTTAGACTTACTTGCTTCACCTTTTTGCTTTATTCACTCGTGAAACTAGCATAATGGCTTGGAATATATGCTTGAGTTTTTTAGTTGCGCTTTAATCTTCTGCTCTTGCTTGCTTGTGTCCAATGCAGAGGCCTTAAATTGTATAGTTAGATAGCCATTTTGCTTTTCAACATAACTTGGGTCAAGCTTTGTCAGTCTAGCAACCTATACACTAAATTCCTTCTTTTCCTGTTGGCATATTAAACCTAGATCAATAAGGAAAGGCAAACTTGAATTGCTTGAAGACATGCTCTTAGGTTTGAGGACAGGCGACTATCTTGAGATTATGTATGTTGTTGAGTTCCCTATGTACAATGCCTTTACATGCTAGATATCATGTCTTCTTTTGAGAGCTTAAAGTATGCTTGCAACTGACTTGTTTCTCTGTTGGAATTTGCTTGTTAGAATTGCCTTGATCAATTGTTTCAAATTGTCAATTTTATGCCCTTGATTGCATTCTGCTTGCGAAAGTAGGCTGAAGTGGTTGACCCAACGATGAAAGCTTTCGAACGCCTCCCAATGTTGCTTGTGATCTTGAGCATATTAATGCCATGTTTTTTAGCTTTGCCTTGTGCACTTTGCAGGTTGTCCAACCTTCCATTTCAAAACTGCCTTGAGCTCATTTAAATCCATCTTAGTCCTGTGAAATAGAGAAAAGAAGAAGCAAGGCGGGTAAAAGTCCCAAAAAATGCAAAAAAATGCCAAGATGTAAAAGTAAAAATATTAGCCTATATTTTTTCTTTCTGTAATCGAAAGTGCCAATGCAAATGTAAATGGAAACCTCCCTTTTTGGTATTTTTGTAAAATATGCAAGCTTAGAAATTGAGAAATGAAATGTAACCAAATAAATGAAGAATAGAACTTTTTGTGATTCTCCATTTTCCTTTTTTTTGTATTTTTGTAATATGTATAAGATAAGGCATACACGAAATTTCTTTTTTTGTAATTTGGGATTTTTCTGTTTTTTGTACTTTTATAATAACAATGCCATAATATTAGTTACTAGCTAAGTAGTTACTAGCTAATGAAAATGCAAATCCTACTCATGGAATGTGAAGAAATAATCCAATTAAATTAATATGAAGCAAATTGGTTCCATATTAAGATAAGTGGCTAAAGTGATTCCAAACTGATATACCCTAATGTTACATGCTCAAATGCAGTTTTGTGTAAAATAATCAAAATTTGCCCTTTAAGATACAAAATTCTTTTGTGATTTTCCGATGCAGTCTTAAATTCTAACTTACCAGCCACTGCAATGTGAGATGGTGATAAACTAATTTACTAACATGTCCTAGAAAATTAGAAATTGAGCTAAATGCCACATGATCTCGAATAGAAACAAATTAATTCATAAATAAAGGATATATGTCAAAAAAAAAATGGGTGTCTAGAGCTAGTAGCATGAAAACGAATAGTGATTTTTATATAGAAATCTTGGTCTTGGCTTTTGAAACAGATTAATGCACATGTTGATGTTATAATTTTTTTTTCTTTTTTGCTTTTCTATGTATCCGGTATCTAGATATCTTCTCTGATTAATCTTGATTCGACCCGGGTCGCGCACCTAGATTTTGGTGGGTGAGTCCACCAATCGGGACAATTGCGTACGCAAAGTTTCGAACCTGGGACCTACTTAAACTAAAACAAACAGTTTACCACTTGATCCAACCTTACATTTGTAAAACAAACATCGAACTAGAAGAGAGGAAATTTCTCCAAAAGCAAAATCCTAGCTATGCGGTTGGATTTGGCGGCAATGTGGCATGCCATTTTCGAGAAAAAAGCAGAGGAGATGTCTACAAAACGTGAGAAGGGAGGGGAGGAGCCGAGCGCTTTGATTGTAAGAACGGGTGGATGTAGTTAAGTAGTTTTGTTGATGTTATAATTTTTGTACATATATCATTCTCAAATAAAATTAACTAAGGAAAATGTTGTCTACTAACCTCATAAAACCCAACTCATATAGCCCAAGCCCCAACCAACAAATACTATTAACTCGTTCATTTATTTGTACACTACAAATAGGCCGGACCACCAGGCTATATATCAAACGAACTAGAAGTGAGGAAATTTCTCCAAAAGCAAAATCCTAGCTATGCGGTTGGATTTGGCGGCAATGTGGCATGCCATTTTCAAGAAAAAAGCAGAGTAGATGTCTACAAAAACAACTGTAGCCAAAGGAAATTGGGTTCTAAGCATAGCTACTTAGCTAGTGCCTTCCTTTTATGACCATGGAAGAATAGTGTGAATAGATGGTAATTAAACACCCAAATGGCCTCGTGTTGTAAACTCAGAACGACCTACCTCCCAAACTGTATATATTCTGCAACCTCAACAAATCAAAACCCAAAGTAAAGAAATGCCCAAAATTCTTTTGACCCCTATAATTGATCTAATTATAAATCCCAGAACTACCTTGATATATTGTCCGATTGATTAATTAAGGATAGCGGCATTGACTTCCTCCACAGTCTTATTAAGAAACAGACTGGGTTAAATCATTCTGGCCCATGTCAAGCTTTCCCAAAATGTTCCTCAACAAATATTTATCATAATATCAATCAATGGCCTATACTTGGTTAAATTTGGTTTTTAAAATTGCAAGGAATATTTTTCTGCAACATCCCATTATCTAAAATGATCCAGGATTTGATTTATTTAAAGAAAAAACCCGAACCGGAACTGTTCTAGAATCGGAACCAAAACTTTGGACAAAGGTTAAGGTTTCAGTTCCTAATCTCCTAGAACCGGAACCGAATAGCAGTCATGTCTACAAGGAGATTGCAGGTCTTCATATTAGGGCATAATTAATGACTTACTCTGCCTTCTAATCAATTGTGATCTAGCTTTGAATTGGGCATATTGTGAAGTTTGTAAGGGCAAGTTTGTAAGGGCAAGTAGAATGGAGGTGAGGGTAGGCTGCCCCAGTCCAAGGTCAGGGCATGCCACAAACCTCAGAGAGGGCTTACAGTGGTACTTACACCCACCAACGAGGACCGTTGGCACGACTCGAACCCCAAACCTTACAAGTAGAGGTTGGAAACTAGAAAGAGATACAAGGTTGAAGATGGAAAATTATGAGAGAACTCAGTTTACGTTATGGGGGAGGAACAGTGGAAAGCTACGCTGATCTGGTTTCAATCTATGGCTAGTAAAACCCATGTCACCCTCTTTTAGTTCACCCCAAAACTCAACATTAGTTTCTTCAGAAATTTGAAAAGGATTTTTCAAAGCACATGGAATTATAATCATTTCCACCAAACGAGAGAACAAGGAATTTGACCCACATGGAAAAACCCAAATCGTAACCAGATTCAGATTCACTTAACTATAATCAAGAACTGAACAGCTACAATCACAATTATTCAATTCAAGGGGCCAAAAATACTTAATTTGCTTCAATTGGAAAAGATATTACCCGAACGTTTACATTCAAATTTGGAAACTGACAATACTTTACTCAACCCATCAACGCCTTTCAAAACTCCACACTATATGTACAAGAGAGGACATCTAACAGAAGCAACAACAATGTAACCATAGAATGAAAGGATTGGAAACAACTATGGACAACAATAATCCCACACGAAACCTCTTAGTATAATACTCATTGATAATGGCAATTGGATAACCAATATATAAACAGAGCAATCTAGTAAATCATACAAAAAGTGGAGTGCCAAGTTCTTCAGCAGATGAAGGCTGTAAGGCACGGATTCTAACATCATACTTTTTATGGCCAGAAACTTCATTACCAGATGATGAATCAGATCCGTCTAATACAAGAGGGTATCCTGAAGTCTTATCATCATATGCATTTCCAATGTGGTTTCCACACTTGCGGCAAAGAAGTTTGGTTGTTCGGCGGAACAAACCCCACGAGTGCTTTGAAAAGTATGGAATGCACTGGAACTCGTCAACTTGCGTAAATCTACTCTCATCTATGGTGAAGAATGATATCATTCCACGTTTTATCGATTTTCCATATTTAGAGCCAATTGTTGCAGTATTTCGACTTGAGGAACTTAGGTTTAGCTCATATCCACAAGAACCACAGCTGCAAGAAAGAATTGTCCCCACCATTTTATCTTAAGAAGTGAAACATTAAAATTAACATCTAAGTCCACTAGGACGAAGAGTGTTTGAAACTCATGATAAATGCCAATCATTCTTATATCACATACATTTGAAAGAACACTGATTATGTTGATTTACAGAGGGTTATTGCCTATCTCATACTGAAAACAAGACTAGTTGAACCAGCTGTTCCCTTTTCTAGTTATAACATTAGAAGGTTTACTGAGGAAGGCAGCGTCGTTTGTCATATTGGAAGCATCAAAAGCCTTTACTAGAATTGACTTTTTGTTCTTAGTCATTAGTATTTCATATAGAACTTCAAATTTAACAACTCTCAGCATGAAATGGTAATACTAGTATTTTACTTTCGATTATCATATGTAAATTTTAATAGATTCCAAATTAAAAATGTCGACATAATAGGGAACTCTAACTATTTCAGTCCTAAAAAGGCTCCTAAACACTGAACAGTCAACCAATTAAAAGTAATTGAAAACCAACAATCCCATCTGAGTTCATCGCCTGCCATAAGTAATCTTAGATCAAACAGAGCAGATGAAATGCAAAAATTTAAGTAATTGTGGTAAGGAAATAGAATTACAACTCAGAAACCTATAAAAATTGAACCTTAAGATGTTTCATTACTATAACAACCAACTACAAGCAAGCCAGAGTAAGTGGAGAAGTAACATAGATAATTATTTCGCCAACATCCTTAGTAACACATAGCATAATATTACCAGCCAGTAATAACCAGAATACTAATATCAGAAGAAAAGGCAAAAACACAGGGAAGCTCTAATTTTTAAGCATTGATCGATTAGGCTACCACCGCACCAACAACATCATTCACCATTGTACTGATTAATCAATTCAATTGCATAGAAATCATAGTGATTAAGTCAATTTCACCGTGGTCTAACAGGGCCCTCTTTTGGTTCAAGTGATCTATTATTATTTCTAGTTCACCATTCTCCAGCAAGTGGTCCCATTAACAATCAATATAATTTTCATAAAGGTTTCCTTCTAATGAAAAAGAACATCTAGGACTAAAGTTCAGGCATGTTCTCTCCAATTTAACAATTAGTTTTTTTTTTAAAAAAAAAGTAACTCTTTTCTAATCTAAATTTATCCTCTGCTTGACAATCAAGGATACCAAATACCAATATAAAGGCAGAAACTTCACTGTATTTAACCCAATAGACACAGTCAAAACAGTCAACATCCCATACAAATCAACAAAAAACAACAAACCCAGAATCCATTATCACAAAACAAACAAAACCCAGAATTCAAAATCCAAAATTTATATATACATCCAATTCAAAAAACCGAACCAATCAAAATTACCCCAAAGAAGAGGAAAAAAAGAAAGTACGAACCTGTAAGCTACATGTCTTTGAGAAGTAGCAGAAAAAGAGTGATGGTGATTTCCATTAAGTTGTTGAACATCATTACCAAAAACCGATCTTTCCATCATCATTTCTTCCTTCTTCTCACAGCTTTGATAATGACTCTTGACGGTGACGGTGCTAATAAAAGGTCAGGCTTTAATCAGAGAATTGAAATGTTAACTGTTGTGCTGACTGTTTAGGTGGAAATCGTGTCCGGCTGAATCGGGGAGTTGATGCTAACGGCTCAATTTTCAGGGGCTGAGTTGGATTAGAGAGAAGGAAAAAAAATAGCCAAAAAGAAACAGCAGCAATTTCTAGATAAGAGGCAAAGGCAGAGGCAGAGGCAAAGGCAAGTTAGGCTCCTTGTAAGAAAAGAAGAATAATAATCTAAGTAGACCTTTTTGGGGGGTTTTGGCTGTCGTTTTCTTGGTGATGACGTGGCTTATAACGGAAAACAAGAGAGGTTTAATCACGATTAATTAACTGTTTAATGTCATTGTTAATATCCTTAACATGTCGGGTTGGCAACTTGGGTTTATCTTTAACTTACACGTGTCCTTGTTTTTGTTGGTAATTAGGGACTGTAAGTGGCATCTTCATCAACTTATTTTCGGGGGTATTGTTCTTTACTTCTTTTGAAATGATGATTACTAGCATTCATGGAAAGAAAGGGATATTTTTAATTGATTATAAAGAGGATTTGGTTGTTTGCCAATCAATTGACTTTTTTGAGGAGCTTGCATGAGCATACATTACCACACTTGATTACTTTTTCCATTAGGTGGATAATGCTAATTTTATTTTATTTTTTTGGCATTGGTAGATAATGCTAATTTTGTTGGTAGATTTTACCTTAGGAATGCTACAATATGATGACAAATTATTGTACTAATTATTTTGTTTGAGTATGGTTCCAATTATTAATATTGTGATAAGTTCGGTAAAAATTTTGACTTAAAACATCTTTATTGGTTGAGATCACAGTTGATCTGTTCATAGTTAAAGTTCATCTAATTAATCATCAATATTCAAAAGCTAATCAATAAAGACTAAAAATGCTAGTTTTCCCGGATTTGAAAGAATTTAACTTTCATACAAATACTTGATGATCATTTTGAGATGCTTTGAAAACCACTTTATGACGTTAGAATTTGATTAGGACCAAATGATATAATTTTATAGTATATTCATGATTCCTTTGAACACATATACTTGATATAACTAATCTATATCTATATCTATATCTATACTATCTTACTATCTTACTACTATATAAAATCACGAACTAAAAAATTTTAATTAGGAAATTTCATAAATACTCTTATTATAATAATATATATAATTTTTTAATTGGTGTTCTTTTTAGCCTTTAAACCTTTTTTTTACCAGAACTTTTTTATTATTAATTATGGAAAGATATTGTAAATACACTCATAAATATTATTTATTTATTTAATTTACTCAATAATAAAATTTAAAAATTTGAGAGGTCTTAAAATTAATTACTCACAAATTAATAGTACTAATAGAATTATCTCAAAAGTACTAATAGAAAATTATTTAGATAAAATAAAACTAATATAAGCCTAAATCAAGTCCCTCAAGCCGTCTATTCTTCTCCATAATTTTTTTTTCAATATATTTCAATTGAATTGGAGAATTCTAATATTAATAATTTTTTATTATAATTTTCTCTCTCCTGATTATCAAAATTCAAAAGGTTTATGGGCAGGTTTAAGATTTTTGATCTGTGTTTATTTTAGGATTTATGGGCAGGTTTAGCTAAATTCATGAAATTTGGTTTATATGTAGCTTTAAAGGTCTGATATTGTTTGGCATTGATTTGTCTTTGAAGTAAATCTTCTCAAAGGCCTTTTCTTGCATGATCAGTTCCACTTGCCGAATACTCATTCTAATTTTATGGGCTTTAGTCATATGTACATATAATAAGCTAAATGACAGATAAATGAAATTATGACACTTAAACAATCCTATTAATACTTAGTCTAATAAATTAATACATTGAAGTCGATCAAAAATATTCAAAATACCCTCTTAAAATATTGAACATTGACTTTATCTAAGGTTTAAGCCAGTTAATTACTTTGTTTTCATTTGTTTTAGAGGATTACTTGATGAATCCTTTAATCTTGGCATTTGAGACGTGTGAATGATACAGGGAGATTGTGGTTTATTATAAGGCCTTTGAAACTATGAAAGTTATAAAGAAACTTATACCGTGATTATCATAAAGATTTGTGGAAGTAAATTCAAAGTTCATTGACCTTACCAATAGATTGATATATGTACAAGTTTTGTTGTAAGGATTGAAGGACAAATTTTGTACGTTTATACATCTTTTTGGCATTTATATGAAATTAATTTTCGAATTCATTCCATCATTTCGTTGTGATTGAGTTCGTAAAAGGATTTTGATACAGGTTTTGTTTGTATGAAGGGGTGTCTTTAAAACTCTCACTCCAAAAGACAAAAAAAGAAAAGTTATTTATAATACTAAGTTTACTTTTCAATATTTACTAATAGGATGTAAAGTTTTTGAATTAGATGATAATATAATACTTTTTTATATTCATTATAGTTTACTAAAATTACAAAAAATGAAACATTATTGAACTTATTGATAGCATCATAATTGTTTTAATAACTTTTATATATGAAAGAATACTCATAAACCTTGAAACACAAATTTTTCGATGCATATTTTTTTAAATTTTAATTTTACATATTTTTCTTTTAAATAATGAAGTTGTTTGATCAAGAATAGACAATTAAATAGAAAAAAAAAGATATATATTTTGTGCCGTTGGTTATTATTATGAAAAAACAAAAATAATATTAAAAAGCGTGGATTCACTTAGTTGATGATAATGGTGATTAGATATAGATGTTACAACCAAATAACTTTTCTCTTATACCCTTAAGGCTTAAAGTCAATGCTTCTGTTTTCTCTTCCTTTAATTCTTTTCTTATATCTTTCTCTTCAACCTCGCCCTCAACCGTTGGGAGCTATTGTATCCTACATTTCGATAATTTAGATTTAAAAATTAACGTATGGTTAATTGATTTTGGTTGGGAGGGTGTATTTCATACTTCTGATTGATGAAGAGGCACTAAAATTGCTAAAGATATATGGTTACAGAATTGATAGCATCATAACATTTTTAATAACTTATGTAGCTTTTTATGTAAATGTAAACAATAATAAAATTTGTAACCTTATTGATAAAATGTTACAAATATTATTAAGCATGTAAGGTTAATTATTATTTCTTAATATTACTATAACATTATATAACATTTAATGTACATGTTTTATAATTTTAAATAAGAAAATTAGCAGTAAATATTATTATAATGTAAGGTTATAAAATTAGTTGATAATAATATACCCTTTTTTTAATAACGACTACAACTTTTTTAGTAACTTTAAATTAGAAAATTGACAACCATGATAAAAAGTTATTTAAGTTGTTAAGAATTTAAACTTACTTAATTTGTTGATAAACCATTATCGTCCTTTTTGTAAAAACCTTTAAAATTTTTTGACTAATCTTTATTAACATTTAAGGTTTAATATTTAATTTAATATATCAACATATTTTTAATTTTAAACCTTGGCTTATTTTTGCTCATGCCTTCTCTTTTTTTTTTCCTAGAAAACAAATTTCAAAATTATTGATAAAATCTTAAATTTCCATTTAAAAGTAGCAGTGTGATTTTCATGAAACTACATATATGACTTAATGCACAATTTGCACCCTAAACTACAAGCAAATGGGCAATTTGCACCCATTAATTTGGACAATTTGCACCCTAAACTATAACTTATGGACAACATGCACCCTAATTATTGGACAGAAAGGTGGACCGAGCCATTTAATTGGGGTACAAATTGTCCACGAAAAATATAAATTTTAATCGGCGACATCAATCTTTTCGTACAATTGGGTGCAAATTGTCCATAAATTATGCAAATTGTGCAAATAAAACATAAGTTTTGTGACATTATGCCACTATTGTCCATGAATTACGTCAGCAATGTAACATGGTCGTTGCTATTTTTCGTCAATTTGGGGTAAATTGTCCCAAATTTGAAAGCTAAGAGGGTAAAGTGTTCCAAAACAAAAGGTAAGGGGGGTAAAGAGTCCCTTTTTCAGAAGGTAAGGGATAAAAAGTGATGCAGATGAGATAGGCATATCATTGGTCGTTTGGATCGTCAAAAGTCCAAACAGAAGGGTGCATAACGATTTGAATTTTGGGCTTGGGCTCTAGACTGGTGGGCCAACTTCAAACGTGCATAACTTTCAAACTGTAAGGAGTTACGAGACCTGTAATACCTTTTCGAAAAGGGTTTTGAGTAGACTACGACGTGATGAAAGGCTACCTGTTTTATTTGATAAGTTTCGATTTGATTTTTGGTAAGAATCTTTTTTATTTGATGTTGTTTGGTGATTATAAGCATGATTATTGTGTGGGTTTGGTGTTTAGAGTACAAAAATTTGAAGTAAAGGGGTTCAATTTGGCTTAGAAAAGGAAAATGAGGGCTATAATAATTTTTTTTCGCTCACCGGAAATCTAGAAAACCCAGATTCCGGCAGCCTTGATAGGTGGCCGGTTGGCCAGGTGCCCAAGCCTGGGCTAGCAGGCCTTGCGCGCGGGCCTGGCTAGCATGGCCCAGGCGCATGGTCAGCGCTTGGGCCAACCAGGCGCGGGCCCAGAAGATGGGACCTAGGCCCAAGTGGCCTAGCCCAACAGAAAAAAAATAATAATAATAAGTAGGCCTGGCTCGAAAAATAATAATAATAATAATAATAAATAAATAAATAAATAAATAAAAGAAAAAGAGAAAGGAAGAGGAAAAGGGAAAAAAAATAAAAATAGGTATTTAATTTTGAGGATTTATAAATTGGTGAGTGAAGTTACAATTTTACCCTTGGATGGGTAAAATTACTAAATCGTCCTTAAGATGCTAAATTACAAAATTACCGTTAGAAGAGGAATTTATTGAATTCAACGACATCGGTTACGTTAACAAATCTAAACGAGTATCGTATTACTCTGTAATGTTCGGAGCATAAATTCCCGTTTTACCCTAGAGTGGGTAAATTACCATGTTACCCTTAATTAGTGAAAGTGTACTAATCTATTCCATTGAACTACGATTTTGAGTCCGATTGGCTAGGGTCAACAACTATGACACGTAAGGAATATCATCGTACCTTGAGAGAGTTAAATTACCGAAATGCCCTTGATAGGTAAATTTACTATTTTGCCCCTAAGAGTGCGATACAAATGATTAAACTTTAAGATGGTATATTCAGGATTGGAAAGCTACCGTAGAGACCCTTTTTGGGTAAAATTACTGTGCTACCCTTGACTTATCAATATTACCATTATGCCCCTTAGTCGTCAAATCTACCAAAGTACCCCTAAGGGTAGAAATGAGAGAATTCACTATGTGACTCACATTAATAAATACGCATGTACATTGTGGAACCTACGATAAGTCCAAATGACCATTTTACCCTCAAATGTGTAAAATTATAACTTTGCCCCTAGAAAAGGGATTCAAAGAATTTGACCCCTTCGGTCATGTATGGATTTACGAATATGTACGTTGTATCTTTATAGGCATAAAATTACCGTTTTACCCTTAGATGGTTAAATTTACAGTTTTACCCTTTTAACCTTGTACTTTGAATTAAAGTGTGTAGATTTCGAATATGAGTATCCTAATTGACGATTATGCCCCTGATTGGTAAAATTACGATTTTACCCCTATCATGAAAAATTACAGTTTTGCCCCTAGAGGTAGATATGATCAAATAAGCTTTAGAAA
>AWUE01023104.1:0-11080 GCA_001974825.2 Corchorus olitorius
CAATAACCGTTATGCATTAGCGTAAATTAGCATCTCATTTTTTCATCAAATGTTATTGACAAGGCCTTGCGGAGATGCATCTCATTTTTCATACAAAAAGTTATTGCCACTTTCCATAATCTATAAGATATACAGATGATTCCAGAATCAATACTTATTGTGACAACTGCAGGTGCCAAACTTCTATTTGGTAACTGGCAATAATTTTTTGTACTTGAAAAATAATTCAAATGTGTTTTCCTTGTGAACAAGATTCACAAGTGTACTTCTCGGAGAACAAGACTTTTATGTCTTTCAAAGGGTGTCTCCTTATATTCTTGATGATTCTTTGCATCATCATCGTGCCGGAATGACTAAGGTAGTCATACCAATGTAATAGTAACTCTTTTGGGGGGAAAAAACATTCAACCCAATAATATAGGCTTAGAGCCTTTCATGGATGGTCTTCTGGGCCATCTTAAGGTGATACTTAGAAAATCTTTGTTTATTTCAGTTGTTGTCTCAAGATGTTACCCATTATGGTGTACATCTTAGCTAAGTAGATTCTTCCTTGACCTACTGATAAATAATGCATCTTCAAGATGCAAAGAAGTGTCATTTGGCAAAATAATTGTGGTATTCCCGTAGCCATTCATAATCTTAGCATGACCAGATATAGTATGAACATGTGATATCTAGACTTATTTGGGTAACATAATAATGAAGTATATTGAATTGAAAAGTATATATATATATATATATATATATTTACAAAGGGAAATACAAATTCAAAATGGAGATAAGAGGACGAAATTGAAAGAAATCAAAAGGTTAAGGGTTTATGGCATCAATTTACCTTAAAGGAAATAATATATGACTCATTTGTTTTTCCTTCATTTCATTTCCCGTGAAACCAAAGTTCTTTTTTCTCTCCCTTGAAGCCGAATCTCTCTCTCTTCAATATCTCTAGAAATTGTGAGAAAAAAATCAACATGCAATTGAAGCTATATGATTGTTTCATCAACTCTTCTCAAGTTTTAGCAAAATCTTTGATGTTTATTGGAGAGATGGGGTTTTGTTTGGAGACAAGGTAAGAAGAAATTCATGTTAAGAAGTTTGATTTCTTTAAGGTTAATAAAGATGGATATTAATTTTGTTATGTTTTTGGGAGGATTATGGAAGCAAGTTTATTGGTGAAAATTCATATAGAGCAAGGATTGCAAGAATGGAGCTTTAATATTAATTGGGTAAGTTATTTTGGAATCTTGATGTTGAGTTTTGTTGGAATTGTTGATTAAAATGTTGTTTTGGAGATGATAATTGTTTGGGTTTGCAATTAGAATTGTTTAGGGATGTTTTGGAATGAATTTGGGAAGTTATTGGATAAATAAATATGTTAAATAAGCATTTTTTTGGGGTTGCCGGAATCTGGAATTTTCAGATTCCGGTGAGTTTTCCGGCTATGGGAAGGAGGAAGAGGAAGAAAAAAAAAAAAAAAAAACAGGCCTTGGGCCAGCGCGCGGCTTAGCTAGCTTGGCTAGGCAGCTGGCCTAACCAAGCCCAATACTATAAATAAATAAATAAATAAAAAAAAAGAAGAAGGAAAAATGGGCTAGGCCCAACTTTAAGGAAAAGGGAAAAGAAGAAATAATGGGCTAAGTCCCGAATTTTAAAATAAAAGAAGAGGGAATAAATATATATGTATAGGAATTTAATTTGGTAAGTGAGATTACCATTTTACCCTTTAATGGGTAAAATAACTAAATCGCCCTTAGAATGCTAATTACGAAATTACCTTTTGAGGAGGAATTTGATAAATTCAACTACACCGGTTGTTTTAAGAATCCGAATAATTCTCGTACCATTCCTCAATGTTTGTAGGATCATGAATTCCCGTTTTATCTTTTAGTGAGTAAGTTACCATATTACCATTATGCCCCTTAGTCGTCAAATTTACCAAAGTACCCCTAAGGGTAGAAATGAGAGAATTCACTATGTGACTCACATTAATAAATACGCATGTACGTTGTGGAACCTACGATAAGTCCAAATGACCATTTTACCCTCAAATGTGTAAAATTACAACTTTGCCCCTAGAAAAGGGATTCAAAGAATTTGACCCCTTCGGTCATGTAAGGATTTACGAATATGTACATTGTATCTGTATAGGCATAAAATTACCATTTTACCCTTAGAAGGTTAAATTTACAGTTTTACCCTTTTAACCTTGTACTTTGAATTAAAGTGTGTAGATTTCGAATATGAGTATCCTAATTGACGATTATGCCCCTGATTGGTAAAATTATGATTTTACCCCTATCATGAAAAAATTACAGTTTTGCCCCTAGAGGGTAGATATGATCAAATAAGCTTTAGAAAGTGTATTTGGAGTCTGAAACTCGTATTAGAATCCTGTGGGACATAATTAGACGTGTTAAATTCCTCGATATTAGACCGTGGGTCTGGGTTATGTGTGTCTTCTGATTTTATTCTATCTTATTTGACTGATTTGGTTTATATTATCCTGATTTTGATTGATTATCTTGGTTTTACTTTGATCTATGGTTTTGGTTTTAATGGTTTTCTTGTGTTGGTGCACTTCTCAATCAGACGGCCGAGGCGCTGATCGAGACACCAGTTAAGCTCACCGTGGACTGACTTTGGGGGTGTGCGAGTCCTCTGAACTGTGAGTGGGCTGTCTTCAACGGAGAACCCGTTGAGGAAAATGTTTTATTACTGTTTTTATTTAAATGCTTTATAAAATGTTTTAATAAATTATTTTGGGTGCATTAGCGATCATTGAAAATGGTTTTGAATGGTTTGTAAGCACACGGGGACTCGTGGACTGGACGCAGTCCAGGGAGTACGTGTGGCTGTTTTGGTGGTTTACTAGTTAGTAGTTAGACCTGATTGGCGAACCATGAGTTGAGTTTGGATCCAAATGGTTCGTCGCTCCAGACCCGACACGCCATATTTATTTACCGGTTCAGCGTGTGCATGGGATAGCTAAATTGGGTATGTTGCGGCCACCATGCAGTATCGGACCCAAGCTAACGTCAGGGGAACGGGCTTATTTGGAGAAGTAAGATAAGTTGCATTTTTACTGATTATACAATGATGGTGAAAATGCCCCTGACGTATCCAGAGGTTGACTCGGGCCAAGGTCACTCTGGATAGGTTTTATTGGCAGCCCATTTGTTTCATGAAACGATAAATGATTTTATGTAGTTGTTTTTGATTGACGATCTGGATTTTATAATTGTTGTTTTATAAACTGTTTTGGTTGTGAGGGCACCCCACCCTCTCGGATCCTCTTTTGAGGGTGGTTTACTCACTGTGTACATTCGTGTACTCACCCCTCAAATTCTTGTTGTGCTTTCAGGGTAGTTAGGACTCAGCTCATTCGTGGACGGTCGAGTCGGTGGCGTAGGCTGTTTTCACTGCTCTTAGAGGTATTTCTCACTACATGACGGGTTCCACTGGCATTGCCTCTGTTCATGTCACCTTCGTGCCTTGTTTCTTATTACAAACTCATTATTTGAATTTGACTTGGTTTTCGCTTATTAGAATATTTTTATTATTACGGTTTTCGACGATACCGCTTTCACTCTGCTTTGAAAAATTTTAGTTTTTTTAAAACCTTTAATCAATTTATATTTTCGTTGTTTTTATTCTAGTTTTGAGGCTTCGTGGAGCCTTGGTGCGCGTGACCGGCCGGCACGTGTTCCGAGGTAACACGACGGTTGTTCGTGCTCGACTTCCGGGTCGGGGCGTGACAATTTTATTGGTATCAGAGCATCTGGTTTTTTATCCTTGTTTCGTAAGTCCAGTGGGCCTGTAGTGAGTTTAGGATAAGTTCCGGACACATAGGTGTCCATCTGCCATTTTAGTTTACGTTTTGTTTTAAAATATTAAAAAGCTCAGTTTACCTTTTTTTTAATACTAAATTTGTATACGTTCAAATGATTTTGTTTTTGATTCAAAATTTTGTGTCTCTTCCATTTATTTCGCCTATAATTCTGAACTCATTGCTTTTCTTAGATATTCATGCCACCAAAACGTGATCATTGTCGACGACGACATCCTTATTATGATTTGACCTCTTTAAGAGATCAAATTGAGGAATATGAATTCTCGGAACATTGGTCATCTACGCAATTGCTTATTGGAAAATACTCGAAACTTGTCGTTCCCATCGGTGTCATTTCCACGTATACCATAACCTAACTTGTAAGACCCGATAACAGCTTTTCATTCGATGCAAATTTTACCAGTGACTTCTTATTGCGCTGGAGTCCCAATCTCGTATATCGATCACGACACTACCAAAGTTTTAAGGAAATAATAAGTGTTCAAGTTTGACGATCTGACTTAGAAGGTCCATGTAAAAAAAAAAGGAGCTAACATTGGTGGAAGTCATTATTATCCTTGCTAGTATAAGGATTTTCGCAGACATTCATCGTGGAGTTGCCGAGTTTGACCTAGTAGTACAACCCGGTTATTGATCTGAACTAAATTTTGCTATGCTCAGTGGCGTTTGTATATTTTTAACTAAGCTAGATGTTAAAGACGAACAATTGATTGAGCAAGATATTGCCAGATCAGTACCTTTGTTAGAGGTGTTTTAATGTTGATAATAACGAATGAAGATGGAAGTTTGTGATTTGCGATTAATTAAAAGTAATTACGCTAGTAAGTGGGGAGAAACAAGTGTCGGTTGTGGTAGTGATCAAATGTCTATTTTACTAAAAGTAAAAGTCTTTCCCATGATTAACTCAAGTTAGATAATCATATGTTGAAGATTTACTGGGTGACTTGAAGGTGGTGGGTTTTATGAATAATATATATTTTGAATTATTAGACGAGTTGACCGGTTGAGCTAAAGTCTCTCACTCAATCTGAACAAGATCGTAGCCATCGACATTCTTGTTTATATATGTATAGATTATAGAAGTAGTTAATCCTCCAATGTGTTCTCCAAACTCTGCGAGAACTTCTTGTTAACTGCAAAGTCACAAAAGTACTGAACCATGATTGACATCAATTATTTTACAACAGTACATGATGCATTTTGGTTAAATCACGGAGGATGGAAAGCTAGTTTGAGAGCAGGAGTGGTTCGAAACTATCATGAAGAATTGAAGTTTGTTTTGAGTTGTAGCTATTTGACTAGTGTTGGTTCAGTTTCGATATATATAAGAATAAGAAGATTGTAAAGATAAAGATTATATAGAAAAGTTAAAAGGACGACACATAATGGAGTTGTACTTGTACTTGGAGAAGATTCGAAGTCTACAATTTGGTTGAACCTTGGCATAGGAAAGAAATGATTTTGGGAATTAGTTAAATTGAACTGACGCAAAATATAGATTGTTGTTAAGTTAACTCATTTGGCTACTAAGGAAGTACTGGCCGAATGAAACTAATGCCTAATGTTTTGTTCGAGCTTCCTAGGGATTCATATATCAATACTTGTTGGAAAATTGTACCCACGACCAAAAAAGTGGGTGCGTATCTTATTGTGGCATAAGTCAGTAATGTATGGAAGAAGGACTGATACCAAGCAATTAGTTATAGCTCTTCTACTCTTCGGTTCGAGATGCATGAGAAAGACACTTGCCCTCGATCTGTAGCAAGTCACACCCTTGTTTACTAATAAAATTAAAAAGGTAATACTGATTTGAAAGAAAGGTGATGGATATATGATTTATAACAATTATAAGAGTCACAAGTATCTGAATTGAAAGTTACGGATATGATTGAAGTTGACGTTAAGTTGAAGTCTGTTGGGTACTTCCACCAAATAAAGGTTTGCGTGTGTTAGATGCATTACAATGGAAGTCATCCGCCACTATAGTTAGGATAACTTCCTTGTAATGTGCTAAATCACTCTCAACACCCACTTAATGGTAATATAGTAGGAGTCTGTTGGCCAAGTGTGAATTCAGACTTGTATTAAATTCTAAAAAAACTTGATGGAAAGTTTTGTAACAAGATTTGGAGTATTATGATTTCAAGCAAAATGGAGTTAATCGTTGAATTGAATAAGTGATTGGTAGCTTGGCTTGAAATGAGACAACACAAGGCATGTTACAACTATCTCGTACGCCAATGAGTGAAAACAGAGTACAAGAATCGGAAACAATTATAATTGATCCTAAAGTAAAATAAAGAGTTAGTTAATCAGTGGGCGAATGTGAAGAAACCTGGGCACGATATGACAAAAGATTCATACCGATAATTTTGAATTCCATTTCAAATTTTAAACTAAGGTTATTATATGAGAAGGAAATTGAAGTCTGTACCCCATTCCACCTTAAATGGAATGGATAAATTGAAATGTCTCTCTGAATCCTATTAGATTCCTTGTAAGTGTGTGATATGAGTTTTCAAGGAAGTAGAATCGAAAGTTATCTTGTTGGAGTTGTTTGCAATAACAACCATTGGGTTTGTGTGATTTGGTTCTTATCGATGTACTGGAAAATAAAGGACTTGATATTTTGTTGAAGTGATGTAAAGTTGAAGTCTAAAGGTAAATGTAATGACGAGTGGAATGAAGTAGTAAAGGTTATACGAAAGGTTAAAGCAACAAAAGACTACAACTAGAGATGTATCGATATTTGGATTCTGGTTGTCAATTAGAACTGACGTCTTAATTGGATCGACTGTGTACTAGCGAATAAAAAGGGGGTTTCATTTAGAATTGTACTGGTAGGATTCATTCGAGTTGTGGAAAATACAACAAGGAACCATTGTAAGATTGGATTTCGAAGCTCAACTAGATTGAACCTTTGATTATTGAAGGGAAGTTCTCATGGTTAAACGATTAGAGGTAGTAAAGATTTTTGCAAGAAGAATGAAGATTTACTATAAAACATGTGAACCACGAAAAGAGATACAAAGCCAATGTTCGTATCTATCCGATGAATGAGTTTTGAGCGCTTTTAAATTTCGCGGACGAAATTTTCAATAAGGAGGGTAGAATTGTGATATCTAGACTTATTTGGGTAACATAATAATGAAGTATATTGAATTGAAAAGTATATATATATATTTAACAAAGGGAAATACAAATTCAAAATGGAGATAAGAGGACGAAATTGAAAGAAATCAAAAGGTTAAGGGTTTATGGCATCAATTTACCTTAAAGGAAATAATATATGACTCATTTGTTTTTCCTTCATTTCATTTCCCGTGAAACCAAAGTTCTTTTTTCTCTCCCTTGAAGCCGAATCTCTCTCTCTTCAATATCTCTAGAAATTGTGAGAAAAAAATCAACATGCAATTGAAGCTATATGATTGTTTCATCAACTCTTCTCAAGTTTTAGCAAAATCTTTGATGTTTATTGGAGAGATGGGGTTTTGTTTGGAGACAAGGTAAGAAGAAATTCATGTTAAGAAGTTTGATTTCTTTAAGGTTAATAAAGATGGATATTAATTTTGTTATGTTTTTGGGAGGATTATGGAAGCAAGTTTATTGGTGAAAATTCATATAGAGCAAGGATTGCAAGAATGGAGCTTTAATATTAATTGGGTAAGTTGTTTTGGAATCTTGATGTTGAGTTTTGTCGGAATTGTTGATTAAAATGTTGTTTTGGAGATGATAATTGTTTGGGTTTGCAATTAGAATTGTTTAGGGATGTTTTGGAATGAATTTGGGAAGTTATTAGATAAATAAATATGTTAAATAAGCTTTTTTTGGGGTTGCCGGAATCTGGAATTTCCAGATTCCGGTGAGTTTTCCGGCTATCGGAAGAAGGAGGAAGAGGAAGAAAAAAAAAACAGGCCTTGGGCCAGCGCGCGGCCCAGCTGGCTTTGCTAGGCAGTTGGGCCTAACCAAGCCCAATGCTAAAAAAAAAAAAGAAAAAAAAAGAAAAAGAAGAAGAAGGAAAAATGGGCTAGGCCCAACTTTAAGGAAAAATAAAATTACCGTTTTACCCTTAGAAGGTTAAATTTACAATTTTACCCTTTTAACCTTGTACTTTGAATTAAAGTGTGTAGGTTTCGAATATGAGTATCCTAATTGACGATTATGCCCCTGAATGGTAAAATTATGATTTTACCTCTATCATGAAAAAATTACAGTTTTGCCCCTAGAGGGTAGATATGATCAAATAAGCTTTAGAAAGTGTATTTGGAGTCTGAAACTCGTATTAGAATCCTGTGGGACATAATTAGACGTGTTAAATTCCTCGATATTAGACCGTGGGTCTGTGTTATGTGTGTCTTCTGATTTTATTCTATCTTATTTGACTGATTTGGTTTATATTATCCTGATTTTGATTGATTATCTTGGTTTTACTTTTATCTATGGTTTTGGTTTTAATGGTTTTCTTGTGTTGGTGCACTTCTCAATCAGACGGCCGAGGCGCTGATCGAGACACCAATTAAGCTCACCGTGGACTGAGTTTGGGGGTGTGCGAGTCCCCTGAACTGTGAGTGGGCTGTCTTCAACGGAGAACCCGTTGAGGAAAATGTTTTATTACTGTTTTTATTTAAATGCTTTATAAAATGTTTTAATAAATTATTTTGGGTGCATTAGCGATCATTGAAAATGGTTTTGAATGGTTTGTAAGCACACGGGGACTCGTGGACTGGACGCAGTCCAGGGAGTACGTGTGGCTGTTTTGGTGGTTTACTAGTTAGTAGTTAGACCTGATTGGCGAACCATGAGTTGAGTTTGGATCCAAATGGTTCGTCGCTCCAGGCCCGACACGCCATATTTATTTATCGGTTCGGCGTGTGCATGGGAGAGCTAAATTGGGTATGTTGCGGCCACCACACAGTATCGGACCCAAGCTAACGTCAGGGGAACGGGCTTGTTTGGAAAAGTAAGATAAATTGCATTTTTAGTGATTATTCAATGATGGTGAAAATGCCCCTAACGGTTCCAGAGGTTGACTCGGGCCAAGGTCACTCTGGATAGGTTTTATTGGCAGCCCATTTGTTTCATGAAACGATAAATGATTTTATGTACTTGTTTTTGATTGACGATCTGGATTTTATAATTGTTGTTTTATAAACTATTTTGGTTGTGAGGGCACCCCACCCTCTCGGATCCTCTTTTGAGGGTGGTTTACTCACTGAGTACATTCATGTACTCACCCCTCAAATTCTTGTTGTGCTTTCAGGGTAGTTAGGACTCAGCTCATTCGTGGACGGTCGAGTCGGTGGCGTATGCTGTTTTCACTGCTCTTAGAGGTATTTCCCACTACATGACGGGTCCCACTGGCATTGCCTCTGTTCATGTCACCTTCGTACCTTGTTTCTTGTTACAAACTCTTTATTTGAATTTGACTTGGTTTTCGCTTATTAGAATATTTTTATTATTACGGTTTTCGACGATACCGCTTTCACTCTGGTTTGAAAACTTTTGGTTTTTTTAAAACCTTTAATCAATTTATGTTTTCGTTGTTTTTATTCTGGTTTTGACGCTTCGTGGAGCCTTGGTGCGCGTGACCAGCCGACAGGTGTTCCGAGGTAACACGGTGGTTGTTCGTGCTCGACTTCCGGGTCGGGGCGTGACAGAACATTTGCTTTACACAATTTTATACTTGAGCATAAGTCTTTGCTACTTAACATCATATGTGTGGTAGCACTATCAAGCAAGCATATAATACGCCTTTTGTCAATATTTTCCATTTGCACTTATATTGACAACTTCGGGTGTCAAATAACATAAAAATTTATATCTAATTACACCAGGTAAATTCCCAGGAAAGAATGGAGGGGTCACAGACGGTCCCACTTAAAATCCACACTCCTTAGACAGAATTTTCCTAGGCATGTAATTGATAACACATAGGTCTAGTTTGACAACTTCAGGTGTCTAATCAATATTATTTATCTATATATCGGGAATAGCCTATGACAACTTCGGGTGCCAAAATATTATTTGCAACTTAGGCAAAAATTTTATAATAATCTCAACCTTAGTATGACAACTTCCGGTGTCAAAAGATAATTTACCGTAGTAAATAAGTAATGTTAATTATGACAGCTTTTGGTGTCAAAAATAAATCAACCGTGGTAATTCAAAGGTGACAATTTCTGGTGTCAACAGTAACTATAATTTACTGGAGTAACACTTCTGGTGTCAAAGGTAATTTTAATTTACCAAAGTGACAACTTCTGGTGTCAAAAGGTAATTTCAATTTACCAAGATGACAACTTCTAGTGTTAACAGTAATTTTAATTTACCAAAGTTACAACTGTAGACACCCATTTTTGTCCTGTATCCTTCAATTTAAATTAATTTATTTCTTAATTGGCATTAGGATCAACTAGGGGCATTTCGGTCATTTTCAAAATCTAGGGGCATTTTAGTCATTTGCATATTCAGGGGCATTTTGGTCATTTTGGCATTTTAGTGGGATATCATGAGTTTCTTTAATGTTTATCATGTTTCTTTTACATTTCAAAATCAAAACCCGAAAAAATATATATTTTGTCTCTATTTCGTTCACCGTAAGTTTCATGGTATTTTCGTTTACTTTTGATTAAGTCACATTCTCATGTCTTATTATCACATTAGCCTTTTACTTTAGCATATGAAGTCATTTTAGAGTCCTTTCATTTTAGGGTAAAGTCTCATTTTAGAGAAATTGCTCAACTTGATTTGTACTAGTTACTAGTTAGATATTTCTTTGCATGGCATACATAGGACATTAAATCATTTCACTAATAATAGGGAGTGCATAATGGGAACTTTGTTTCTTTGTTGCCACTTCCAAGATCAAAAAGACAAAAAAGGGGGTTCCATTTAATAGAGATCAAAGCAGTTGAGATATTATCATCACGATAATATCTCAATCAGTTGCAAATTCAAATTTAATTATAGGATAACTCCATCTAGAGTTAACCTACTGTTGGAATCCTATTGTAATTATACTTGTAAATTCTCTTTGTACTTGAGTTTTATATACGAGATCAATACAATACAACTAGCAGCTTTTCTAGCCCAAACTTATTTCCTTTATGGTAATCAGAGCCATTGCTTAACAGCTTCTTGATTCTGTAATTTTTTTTTTCCTCTTCACCTTGAATCTTTCCTTCTCTGCCATGTCAAATTCTACCTCTATGTCTTCTCCCTTTGTCATTA